>JASCZW010007695.1:0-61363 GCA_034211315.2 Aedes japonicus
TTATTCAAATATAATCTCAAAGATTTTATCGCGAACAAGCCTTATAAAATTCATAGAAACAATTTAGTTTTCATCTGAATAACAGGAAAATTGTGGAATTGTCGATAGGGGTAGATACACTTTTTTTAAATACTGTACATAGTTATCCATGTTTTCTAGACTTTTATTATTTTTATAGATTTTTTGTGGCTTCTGTTTATGATTTTTTAAGTTACTTATTTCCTTGTTGAATCAAACCGGATTTGAAAGTAACTTGACACCTTCTTCTTTTGACCGGAACTTCATGTATTATTTTAAACAGATTATTCTAGCATACTTCAGTTGCAATTTTCACATTTTCTTCATTCCTTAACACTGTTTGCTAATCAATAACATGCAGATTATTCCTAATGTTGTCATAATTTGCTGATTGACTAGGGGTCAATTATAGAAAACGTGTCTACCGGCATTTTGATCGACAGATCTATTTTGCTATCACACATGTCGAGATCGACGAAATTTTGTCGAGTTGGTTGACTCAATTTACAAATTGGAAACTAGTGACTGATTTGCCACATTTCACTGCCACTAAATCACTGTAGAAGTGGTAGAAAATTGACCAAGAGCTCGATTCACTTGGACCAACAAAGCTTCATGGGTCGGAATAACAAAAAGTAAATTTTAATTTCTCTGTGAGGTTTGCAGAAGCAGATAATTTATTATCTCCATGCGAAGCGCTAGGAGTGGACATTATTTTTATTGCTTGAACGAATAGACATGAAGAGAAAGTGTATTGATACCTAGTTCCGCATAGGGCAACGGCAGGCTTTGAAATTGAAAGATACAAGTTTGAAAACGAGCGGAGGGCATTTGAACGGTTGGGCATGGAGATGAGAAATTATCTGCTTCTGCAAACTTCATCAAAGATCGTTACTTCCGCGCAAGGGAAGAATACAAAAAATAACAATCAAAGTTTATTTTCTCGTTTGAATACTATTACTTTTGTGATCCTAATATTGGCTCTCAAGCCTAGTCGGCTTCCACACTAAGACTCAGAACAACAGTAAAAGTGATGAGATATAGAAATAAACATTAGAACTCTGCACTTTTTGATTGTTATTTTTTGTATTCTCGCCAGCGCGGAAGTAACGATCTTTGACAGTTACGAAGCAGATAATTTCTCATAGCCATGCGAAGCGCTAGGAGCGGACAGTAATTTTTTTGCTAGAAAAATAGACATGAAGAGAATCATCTATACACTTTCTCTTCATGTCTATTTGTTCTAGCAATAAAATTACTGTCCGCTCTAGCGCTTCGCATGGAGATGGAATTATCTGCTTCTGCTAACTTCATCATTAGAACTCTGATTTTTCTCCCTAAAGTACTCTAACGCATAATTTCAGTACATTTGCACTTGGGATTTGGAAATGTACCCTCGAGTTAAGTGGTTTATGAAATTAGGGCAAAATTCCTAGAAGTGTTTAATAATAATACCCAGAACATAGAATACATCTAGAATGTTCAGAGGAAGACTTCCCAGAGTTTCAGGAACAAACTTCGATGAAAAAATAAAACTTCTCCGAAGGTCAGGCAGAGTCTTCTTGTTAGACGTTCAGGTAGGAATATTCCAAAAAAATCAGGACCAAACAAATTTTGCAGTTCAAGATCATATTTTCAAGTATTTCAGGAGACAACATCCTCAAAAATCAGAAGAGGACTTCTCAGAGCTTCAGGAAGAAGTTTAAAGAAGATGACTTCATAGAAGTTTGGAACTTTCCAGTGGTTCTGGAGTCCTTCACAAGAATTCAATATGCAGAAGTTTAGGAAAGAAAACTTCCCCGGAGTTCAGGAAAAAGCTAACCAGGAAGGGCACCACCTAAAATCTTTAAACAATTCAGAAACAAACTTACACATACCTCAAGACGATACGTCCAAGAAGCTCACGAGAGAACTTCACTGAAGTTTAGGAAGTTTAGAAGTGCAAAAGAGTTTTCGAGAAGTTCGGAACAGAATATTTCCGTATTTCAGAATTAGGATTTCTCGAAGCTAAGGAAGAAACCTCCCAAAAGAAAAGAAAGCAATATTTCTGAGGAAATACTTCCTATTAGTTTAAGTAAACATTTCTCAGAAATTCAGGAACAAACTATCTCGAAGCTCGGAAAATAACTTCCCAAAAGTTCTTAAAAAGACTTCTCGAAGTTCAGGAAGAAACTTCGAACAAATGTAATGAAATATGCTCAGGAAAAAAATCCCCGAATATCAGGAAGAAACTTACCAGAGAGGCCCCTACCTAAAAGTTCAAGGCAGAATTCATCAAAAAATTCAGGATTTTAGGAGAGGACTGTCCAAAAGTGCCACAAGAAACTTCCCAACAGTTTAGTTGGAACTACCCAGAAGTGTTAGATAGCTTCCCTGAAGTTCAAAACCGAACATTCCAGAATTTTAGAATGAGATGTCAGAATTCCCAGAAGTTCTGGTAGATACTTCTAAGAAAAACAAGAAGAAACTTTCCAGAAATATAGTGGATACTTCCTAGTAGTTCAAGCAGGAATTTCTCAGAAATTCAGAAATAAACTTCCCCGAAGTTCAGAAGACTTCACTAAAGAGGGCTTTTCAATAGTTCAATAAGAAACTTCTAAAAAATTTAAGAAGGTTGTCCAAGCATTCGGGAAAAAAACTTTCCCAGAGTTTTGGAGCAATTTATTTCGCAGATGAGACCTATCAGAGGTTTTAAAAATAACTAAGTTCAAGAGAAAAAACTTACCAAATGTTTCTGGAAGGTTAGGTTAGGTTAGGTTGTTAGAAGTGAATTTCTGAGGACATCAGGAGAGACCACCCAGAAGTTCTTGAGGAAACATACCAAAAGTTCAGAAGAAACTTCTCAGAATTTTAGCAATGTTTTCATTGAAATTCAAGAGATAATCTGACGAACTGACGAACCAAAGAAGCAGTATCTACAAAAATCGTTTTTATGATCATAATGATATTCACTGTCGATGACACTATTTTAAAATATGGTAAACACCATCTTCCCTAGTAGGGATCGATTCGTCGATGAGCAGGCATCCTTGGTACTTCGTCAAAACCTGACACGAGACGCTGTTGACTGGTGAATTTTCAACATCTTTCCGATGGCTCATTGCGAAAGAAGTGGGTCTTCGAAACTACGACACATTTCACAATGCACGTTGAGGTCATTTCACTCAAAATTTCGTTGCAATTAACCCATAGGGCAAAATGTTACAGCTTATTGAAAGTGATGCAATTTAACTGTGGACACCGTTTACTTATTCTGCGACTGTCAGTTATGGCACCTAAATCGATGAAGGTCCTGAACTATTGTATGGTGTAACATTGCTAAGACATTTTGAAAAATTTGTACACTGAAATCAACTGTCGAGTTCGATTGCCGCCTCGATCAGATTCAGTCGACTTCTGTAATTCGCAATTTTGCTCGACTTGACAGTGACAAGTGTCGAGTCGGATGGCTCGACTCGTCTTCTATAATTGACCCCATAGTCAAATATTCCCTCGAATTCATTTGTCTACAAATGTTGTATAGTTATGCACAAACAGAGAATTCTCAACTGCAGTGTGAAATGCTTCATTTCTCCAATTTGGCGATAATGGTTCATTTTCATAAAAGTCTTCGTAAATGTTTGTCAACAACAAGTCCAAGTAGCAATTTTGTTGATTTTTTACAATTTCATTATTGCTCTCCAGTTTGAAAAATTCGTAAAAATCATGCATTCGTATTAAGGAAGGGTATCTCGGTGAATTAAATCAATGTAGAAATTATCTCTATCAGCTTTCTACTAATCTCGGTTTAGTTAGAATGTCTAACACATGTCAACGAATCGGAGAGATGATTCAGTTCGTTGGAACTATCAACATAAATGCGACCGAGAGTAATTCTACTTATCACCCAACTGATTGCTCTCTTTTTTGAAGAGAAGATTTTCAGTAGCATGACACTTGCACTCAAACTCTCCGACAAAGCTAGTAACTCCCAGTATAGAAACTGGCCCTCCGGCTTGTCTACATCTAAGAGGCACGCGAGCGTCTATCATCAACGCTGATTGTTTATGTCCGTCAGTCGCTCGGGTCTCTATCTCTACCTATCAACGAGCGTCTTTATATTCAAATCTAATAAACTTCAATGAAACGCTCCAGACGATAGACTTCCTCGCGCACAAAGTATGTACCGTGCCGTGGATGGGGAAGAGTTGTTCTACTATGTGAGTACAAGACTCGAGATTTGCATCTGGAATTGATCGCTGCCGTTCGTTGAGAATGGGGCTGTGATAAGCACTATCGGTAGACAGATGTTCAATGGATGGTGGGAAGTAGATTTTTAAATAGTTTTTAATTAAAATCTTCTCTATCAACTAGGGTTCGCTTAGATGTGTAAAAGAGTTATAAAACATTCGTTTATACATAAGTTTGTCTACGTTTGTATAATATATATAGAGTTGCATGCGCTAATATTGATTGCTTTTGTTGTTTCATGTTATTCAGAATTAAAATTAAAACTGCAACGTGCGAGAAAGTGTTATTTATATACGAGTAGAGAGACAGATGAACTAAAGGTACTATAAAATCGAAAACACATAGTAGGCATCTATAGAATGAATGGAAGTTTCCCGCTTCGAAATTGGCGTAAAACGGAAATGATAGCACACAACAACAGAAAATAAACTATCATTGAAACGCGTCATTCAGCGAGTGCTTGGATCACACACACCCTTGTTTTTTGGATGCCGCCTTCGCTGAACAAAGCTTCCAATAATATTGAAAACCAAAACAAATCACACGGGATGACAAAAATTGGAAAATTCAATTTTCTATGATTGATGAAAGATCGTAGAATTTACAAAATTTAATGGATGTGAATCTTGAGTTTAAAAATAAAATGAAAATTTAGCTGACCGGTGTAGAACGATGTCCTTCAAATTCAACAACTACTCGTCCCCTCGCCAACCGCGAGATAAGCGCGAATGAACTGTTTGGCCTCATCAAATGGCACCACGCCGAGGCAGAAGGTGTTCCGTGACCATTCTCGCAAAAGGCGGAAGCTTTATGTTCCGCGTGTCTTAAATGAATGAATTTCCTTCCACAGCTCCCTCTGCCCGACGAGTTTGACATTCCCTTCCAGGACTGATTCTGCATTTTTCCACATCATATCGATTAGTGTCCTTATGCTTGGCCCCGCGCTATATTCTCCGCATTACTTTCGCCCCGTCCGGTTCACCTACATATTATACATGTTCATGCTGGGTAGAAGGAATTGCCAGCACCTCCTCGTATTTATCGCCCATGTGGCAGTGGCGTGCCGGTCGGTTGGTAGGTTTGCAAGGTTCGTCCAATTTATGCGGGACATTATTCGTTCTTTTTTATTGTTTTCATTCGCTCAGGTGGTTGGCACCTTTCGTTTTATTTTGCTTTAGAAGAAATGACGACGGATCAAAGAGAGCTCAGCCACTGCCGCACAGTGATCGGAAAAGCAATTTTTCACGGCGAAATTAATAACTCATAAGGGTTACGTTTCCGAATCATGGTGTTTTGGACAAAGTTGTATTTAAGAAAGTTGTCCATCTTGTGGTGATAATTTGGTAGTTCCAAACTTTACCGCTAGGGCGGCGCTATTGCTAATTTTTGAACGAAACACAATAGCAGGGTGATGTTAGAAGCAAGTTTGTCGGGAATACCATTTCAAGCAACTTTGCTAATAACACCATTTTACTATCTCTTCGTTCGACCATGATAGGGCTATTTTTCTGCTTTAAATCAGGGTGTCTCTAAAAAACCATTTTTTTAAATTATAACTTTTTTGTTTCTCATTTTAGGATTAAGTCATCTTCGAACAAAATATAGTAAACGTTATAGCGCACATTTTTGCCTAACATAGCAGAACAAAGTGTTTGAGTATATTTTATTGTTCAAAAGTTAGGGATAATTTTAACGAAAAAAACGTCCGATTTTAAGCAGTCCCCGCTCGTGTGCCCCAGGAGTACCCGGGCTCATTTATATAATATTATGTTTCTTGATATCCATTAAAACAAGAATTTGATGATTTTCTGGAAAATTTTCGCCTAAACAATCATAACTGTTTGAATCATAACGCACGTTTTAGTTAAAATACTCGTAACTTTGAATTAGTTAGGCAAAAATGTGCGCTATAACGTTTTCTATATTTTGTTACAAGGGTGACATAATCCTCAAATGAGAAAAAAAAGTTATAATAAAAAAATGGTTTTTTAGAGACACCCTGATTTAAAGCAGAAAAATAGCTTTATCATGGTCGAACGAAGAGATAGAAAAATGGTGTTTTCAGTAAAGTTGCTTGAAATTGTATTCCCTACAAACTTGCTTCTAACATCACTCTTCTATTGTGTTTCGTTCAAAAGTTAGCAATAGCGCCGCCCTAGCGGTAAAGTTTGGAACTACCAAATTATCACCACAAGATGGACAACTTTCTTAAATACAACTTTGTCGAAGACACCATGATTCGAACACGTAACGCTTAGGCGTTATTAATTTCGCCGTGAAAAAAGGCTTTTCCGATCACTGTGTGCCGCACAGTGGCACAATTCTGAGAGAAGACGGTCAAAAACATTTTCACACTTTTGTCATCATTTCGTCTTAAGGAGAGTTGCTGAAAATATCATTCCGCATCTTTTGAATAAACAACCTTTCATAAGGGCTTAACAACACTTTCAAATTATTATTTTCTCCAACTACGAGATAACGGGTTGTTGTCCTCGACAAAGTTGTAGAGCAGGTTTCTAAGTTTCTAGAGCCTAATGTTAAAGAGATTTAATTGGTTTTCTTTCGGCACTACCTTAAAACTGTTTTTTTTTTAGATAAATAGTACTTAGTTCGAATTTGATGATTTCAGTATGTTCTAAAAAATTGCAGAAATAATTAAAATACACATTTTTGCTGAACACATTAATGCTCTCTGATGACCACATTTTGATATATGGTGATTGAAGTGTCTGTGTGACGTCATAATCAACTGCCTAAAAAAGGATGGGCGGGTCCTGGCGTGGTCTAAAACAGATTGTATTTGGTTGATTATCTTATGAACAAGTATTGCTGAAATTTTCAGCGTTGGGTATTGATAGGTACCAAGTAAAACGTCAGTTTGAAATAGTACAGGTTATAGGCCAATTTATATTTCGCATCCCAACTAACATTGCCAAAACCATCCAGCTTAATTAAGTTTTATTAAAGTTTTATGAAAGCCACTAGAATTCAATTTAGTTTTGTTAAGGCAGCAAGAAGTGCCAACAGGTTTCAAATTTTAATCAGGTTTATGAGAACCTACACGGCTTCTTTACAACGATCTTAACACTTAAACTCTTAAAATACCTTTTACTCCTGTCAAAGGTTTTATTTTGACTTTGTTAACTCATAAAATGCTGTGCTGAAATGCCGTTTTAGGACTCATTCATATTATCTTATTATGGTCAGTTGAAAAAGCATTTTAAAACCATTTTGCTTCCAGTAAATGCATTAAACGGCTGATTGGCATTAAGGAAAGCTACCAAGCGACCAGATAGTTTTAAAGTAGCCATTGCTAAGATCAATTGGCTTTTTGGCAGAACCGTGATTTCTTCCAATCGCCATATTGGAATATATGAAATAATTCAAATGTGGAAAAATTAATACACCAAATTTTAAATGTAATACAATTGAACTGTAGATTAAATACCAATTTCGGTATTCTTTTAGATAACCTTATTGAATTCCATCAATTTGCAGGAGTTTCATGATTATTTTATTGAATATATTTCTTTCAGTTTTGTTTTTGTTGTTGTAAACTCGCATAATTTCCGAGGCGCATTAATTTTCTGCTCTTATCGTGCCAATATTCACCATAAAATTAAATGCGCATATGATTTGAAGCATGCTACGCTATAAAAACAACTCAATTTGTTTCATAATTTTGCTATCAAAGATAATTTCCCGCAACACTAGAACTTTTTTCTCAACCATTATTTACTGTTGAATGAATCAGAAGAGCAGAGAATCGAACAAAGCAGAACAACAAAAACCAACCACGATATCGCCGTGAAGTTTGACAGCTGTGGCCATTAGGCCCTGTGCTGGTTTTGATGGCAGCCAATTGGTTTTATGATGGTTCTCAAGTGGTCAGAACATCTTCCACTAGCACATTTTCAAAATCTTTATGGTCTAAGAAAGGTTTTATTAACTTGTTTTCACAACCATCTATAGAGTGGGCCACTTTATACACATTTCGGCTTTAAAGATGCATAGAGGAGGTGTTGGTGGACAAAACAGTTTTGAATGTAGTTTCATCAGCAAAGCCGAGAGGAGTGCTATACGGCTGGAATAGAACCGAAATTGTTACTTGGGATGTGACGTAATGTTCGACTAACAAAAAATATATATGCTGGTCCTGGCGGGATCTCAAATTAATGATATTTAGAAAAGTATCTTATGAACTAGTAATCCTGAAATTTTCAGCGATGGGTACGTAAGGGTACTTAGTAAATTCTTATTTTGAAATTGTATGAATAGTAAAAGTATGTGATGTAATGCTCAACATACTTGAAGAAAGCTGGGCAGGTCCTGGCGTGGTCTCAAACCGACTATATTTGAAAGATTATCTAATGAAATAGTACTTCTGAAATTTTCGGCGTTGGATACTGAAGTGTACCCAGAAAAATCCTTGTTAGATATAATACTAGTTATTACCCTAGTAGCACACTTGTTGCAAATAAGTCAAAGTAACTGCAATGTGACTCAATTAAGTCACAATCAAGTTTCTGCAACCAATTATGACAGAGATGTGTTGCTTGGGTAGTCAATTATTATCGCGGATGTGTCATAATATTGAACGAATTAGAATGAGAGCCCCTAATTGAGGCGGTTTATTATGACGTCACACAGACACTTCAAACACCATGAATCAAAATTTGGCCATCAGAGTGCATTAATGTGTTCAGCAAAAATGTGTTTTTCAATTGTTTCTACAATTTCTAAGAACATATTGATTTCGTCAAATTTGAACAGAGTTCTAATTATCTAAAAAACAGTTTTTAGGTAGTGCTTAAAGAAAACCAATATTTCTTTAAAGTTAGGCTTTAGAAACTTAGTGCCTTGAGCAACTTTTCTTAAAAATACCTGCTCTACAACTTTATCGAAGACAACAACCCGTTTTCTTGTAGCTGGAAAAAAGTTAGAACTTGAAAGTGTAGTTAAGCCCTTATGAAAGGTTATGCGTGTTTTTTTCAAAAGATGCGGAATAATATTTTTAGCAACTCTCCTTCAGACACCTAGTCGATAAAACAATGACTACAGGGTGAAAATGTTTTTGACCTTTTTTTTCAGAATTGTGCCACTGTGTGCCGTCGTCGCCCCTAATTGTCCAATGTTGTGACGAATTTAAAAGGAAAATCTACATGTGCGATTAAATTATATGATGCAGGTGCAGTAAGCAAAAGGTTGCCTAAATATCTACCGTCGACGTTTACTTGTCATTTGCAATAACATGTTTTTAAAACTGCGACACAGAGCTGTGCTCCAGAGATGGGTGGAATCGAAGTTAAATTGAATTTCCATCAACTCCGCCGGAGCACATCTCCTGAGTCCGATAATCATATAGTAAAACATATCTTAAGGGAAGCGAATACCGATCCTTACTGTCTAGTTGCAATAGTTATTAAATATATACAATTTCATCATCTATAAATATTTAGCTCACTTAGCGCTTCAGTCGAACGTTTTGGATAGAAAAATCAGAAGAAAGCGAAAAAGCGGTGCGAGTACGGTTTATCGCGCTACTAAAAGCCACTAGAACCAGTAGATGTACGAACTACAAACTCAATGTCTATCGCCTTCCGGTTACTTGAATAAGCATTGCTCTTTGCTTACTCTATGTGCGATAATAAATTTTGCGATCTGCGATATGCTGCACTCGTTTTCTCGCAAAATAAAATACTTCTGGAGCATCACCCGCTCGTTCGCCTTGGTCGCACGCGCTTCGAGACCTTCTTGTTTCTATATTGCGCCATGCGAAGTGATAGAAAGGCAGGACGACGACATCATTCTACTCTGAGCCGAGAGTTTATATCGTGGGCGGTTTTTTTTAATAAATGTTTTGCTGTGGTTGGCACTGAGTGATAAGACTATTTAGGTCGTATAATTTTGCACACTACTCTCAGCTGGGGCTTCGTAAAATTTGCATTGTTTTGATAATGTTGTTCAACCAGCAATCACGCGTCTCCTACGAATGGGAACGCATGATATTTTGTAAATCGTAGAGCTCGGTTGCGACTGAATTGCAGACATTTCAAATCGATGAAAAGTAGGCTATCCTATTGTTGTGGATGTGGCTGTTGTAGGTGCCAATTACTGGTAATACGACCAGTTCGACCTCGCTGCCTTGTCCTGCTGCTGATGTATGTCGAAGCCGCAGCTGTCATGACGGGCGACGCAGTTTCCTCGTACACAGACGGCGCTGGACAACCTGTAAAGAGAAAATTAACCCATCTGTCAATAAATAATGAAAGGAGGACGGAAAGGCACACGTGTACAAACGATGATCTCTCCTTTCCCCTTGTGCCATCAACGCTAGCGTTAGAACGCAGTTTGTGCATTGGCCCACCCGTCCCTACTCCCGTCCACTTCTACAATCCACTTCAATAGATTATATATGCTTTCTACGACAGCCAGACCACCGCCACGTTCTCAATTCGTTATGAATTTTTAACCCCACCATCTAACCGGTTCACTTAATCGAAAATCAATACTTACGACAAACCGAGCAGCTTTCCTCGTCACTTCCGTCACCACACCCATCTCGGCCGGAACAAACAATAGCCGTAGAGCGGCAATTCCCGTTACCGCAACGCAATGGGCAGTAGTTTCTGCTGCGGCTGTTCGGCCCAGACAGCAGTTTGACGAAGAAATTCGGCACCGACCGGGATCCGCACAGATGCGGAGGTTCATCGCTTCCGTCGCGGCACGACACGATCGCATTGCAGTACTCATACTCCGGAAGGCACTCTCCGCTTCTGCACATGAACGTATGCTCCGGACACTTGCGGGACTTGCGGAAGTCACAGCCTACCTCGTCCTCTCCCTGTGGACATTGGATTTTGCCGTCGCAGATGCCTGCCCGGGAGATGCAGCGGCCACTCTTCTCGCAACGGAACGACAAGGCCGGGCAGTTGGTGATGTTGGATTTCAGCGAGAAATTGCACTCCTCATCGGAGGCATCGCTGCAATCCGGACGGCCGTCGCATACGAAGAACCAACTGATGCAGATTCCACTCGAGCGGCACTGAAAGAGGATAGAAAGAGGGGAATAGTTTATGAATTTAGTTATTGTATCGAAATTCTTTTATTTGATTGCTGAAACTGGGTAAATGGTAAACGGTTAAAAAATTGGAAGAATTTTCACGATGGTAAAACCTAATAGCGAATTCGTTTTTGATCCAGTTCCAAACTGGATCGGGTATCAAAATTGGGTCGGCTTGTTGTGTGCTAAACGTCACTGTGTATGGTTTTATTTGTAACTCTTATCGGTTTGAAGTTTGCACTGAAAATAAGTTCGGGTATGAACTGGGGTTGGAACTGCTTCCAACCTAGGTTCAAAAACGAATTCGATATAAGTAACAAATAAAAAACTGTTCTGTTTTGTGTTAAAGGGTGTTCCGATCAAAATTTGGCCAAACAGTTTTGTGTGTGAGTGGATCAAAGTATTTATTAATAAGCCAAATTCCTTTTTTTTCAAGTTCAGTTAATACAGAATAGAAATATTCAGCTCAGGAGAAACATTCAGCTAAGCTTCCTTTTTACCGAATGCGAATTGGTGGGTCTTTCATTAGGGGGGGATATAGTTAGAACGAGAAAAAAAACTCATTTTTGAAAAAAAAAATTCAAGGGGAAGTTTTAACTCAACTTTTTTACATATATAAATGTATCCATGTTTTATACAAAAAAAATTTTTCAATTTTTTTTCAGCAAAATGGAGGCCGTTAGAGTACGTTGAAAATTTGTCCGCCATTTTATCCCATTCTTCCGTATTTAATAATGAATTATTACAAGAATTTTTAATTGATATAGAAGGTAATACTATAATAAAAAAAAACCTATAAGTTTCATCTAAATCGAATAATTAATTTTTCGAGTTATCACCGGCACAAACTCCGAACATGCTGTTCTGAGAAAAACTCGTTGAAAGTTTTAATTATCGGCGTCTTCGAAAAACGATGAAACAAAACACTTGGAGTTTGAATTTCGAAAAAAGGGTTTCAGGAGCGTATTCTACGTGAAATTCACCAACTTTTTATGCACAATAACAAATATTGAAATTTTTGTCATTCTAACTGTATATCCTCCCTTAAACACCTGCCATAAGATTTTGTACAGTCTCCTTGTCCACTTTATTCACCGCAGCACTTGACATTCACAGAACAGTTTGCCTTGAACTGGTTCTCGCTCACAACAGCTTTTTGAGTCTTCTTAAGGTTCCGCTTGACGATAGCCCAATATTGTTCGATTGGGCAGAGCTCTGGCGTGTTGGAATGGTTCTTGTCCTTGGGCACCACTTGAACGTTGTTGGCAGTATATCACTCCATGGCCTTTTTTCCGTGCTGTCAATATGCCAAATCCAGCCAAAATAGAACGGAACAATTGTGTCGCTTCAGGAAAGGCAGTATACGTTTTTGTAGGCACTCGCTCAGATAAATTTCCTGGTTGACGGTTCCAGCCGCAATGTAAACGTTGCTCTTTGAGATGGCCTGCCACATCAGATATTTCTTCGCAAACTTTGACAGCTTAATGTGCTTGAAAATATCTGCGACCTTTCCCTGTCCGGTTGCCGTATAAAATTTCTGCCCAGAAAGCTGTTTAAAGTCTGCCTTGACGTAAGTTTCATTGTCCTGAACCAAGCAATCAAACTTCGTCGATTATCAAAATCCAAATTGGAACATGATGCTACACGCACACATCTTCAAAATGAGGGGTGTGCTAAATTTTTTAATGCACGATGAAAGGAAATGCGTCAAGTTTCAGTCGACCAAATTTTGATCGCAACCCCCTTTAATTTCGTTGAGTTTTCTTTGCAGCAACCTCCATTTCCTAAGGCTTTATGACAGAAATAAGAAATTTCATAAGACATGTCAATCCATCCAAGCACCCTGTTTTACGAAATTTAAAAAAAACATGTTTTTGTAGTGTACTAACAGTGAACCATAGCGTACCTTCAAGGATTTTTAAAGTACTTGCCAAATTCCTTGTTCTGAGGTGCCCAGCTGGATACAGGGTGTCCGAATATTATCCGTACAACAAAATGGTGTTAAAACTATCTTATATTGTTGGATTAAAAAAATCTAGGTATATTTTGAAAAAAATTTTATTTGTTCATCTCACAATGGACGCCTCGTGCTAAGATGCATGCCTTCAAACATTTCGGGAAGTTATCTACGATGGCCAGGAGTTCTTCGACAGATGTTTGTTCCCAAACCTTTAGAAGAGATGATTTTAGATGTTCTAGTGATTAATGTGGTGTACTGCTTTCAACTCCAAGATGGACCATACCGAATAGTCCATAAGATTCAAATCTGGTGAGTTAGAAGGCCATTCATCTTTCGTTAAAAAGCTTGGGAAAATGCGTTCGCAAAGACCAATAGTCTTTTTTGCTCCATGAGCCAGCGCCCAGTCTTGTTGAAAAAATCCACTCATTTTGGCCGAAATGCTGCGATGCTCAAGAAGCTACTGTGTCAGTAAGTAGCTTCTGATATACCGCTTGATTCACTTTCTCCCCCTTGTCGATGAAGATCTAATGGGTTTTGCCGGAATGAGTTATTCCAGCCCAAACTATGACAGAAGCGGGATGATGACTCCTTGAAATACTTCCACGATTTTTGAAAGCAGCAGGAAGAAACTGCCGTTCATTTTGGTGGTTGTGAAGCTGCACGATTGTGAAAATCGTTTAACAGCACTGACCGATAGCGGCCTTCGGATAAGCGGTTCAGGAGAACCTTAGGTTTTCTCAACCGGTTTACTTCCATGGTGTCATTCAAGTCGTAATTCTTACACAGTTTATATGACTGAAGCTTCAAATCATCGTGTACTATGGCTCCAATGGAAGATTTTGAAATTTTCAGTGATTTCGCCAAATTTCGGTTGGAAATCGAAGAATTTCGCTTGATTCGTCGCTGGATAATCTCGCGCATTTGTGAAGTCCGAAAGGTGCGCTTTTTTCCGCTTCTCCTACAAATCCAAGCTGTTGGTATTGTCTTATTGCACCATTCACTGTAGATTTTGCCATATTCATGGTCTTTGAAATCACTGTGTTTCCTTTTCGAAAAAGTTCAATTACGCCTGCGCGCAACGCATTCGCCTTCATTTTAAATGAGTTAGAAATCACAATTGTAATCAAACTTATTGCGCATAAAGACAATGTGTCTAGACGTTAAACCATGTAGGTACGCTTTATTATATCCGCTTGGTTGTGTTGAGGCGTGCCGTTAAAGTCTGTACGGATAATTTTCAGACACCCTGTAGACGGTTGATTTTGTGGAATTCTTCATAAAACGCTATAAAAATTACACCAAAGTTATGTACCAATAGCGAATCTGCTGTTTGATATAAACGTAACTCAAAGATTTATATACTGACTTAAGCACAACTTTTTTATATACATTATGTGTAACGTCTGACCTTGGACTCGGATTCCTCAAAAAATTCTAGCCCTAAAAGACCCTTAAGACATACTGCTTAGGTAAATTCTACGCTGCGTTATAGTATAGTCAAAAATGTGTTTTTAACCCTTATGTGATCGACAGGGTACCCGGGTACCTTTTCATGTTTTACATTACTAAATTCCATAGTTTATTTTAAACTAGGAAGCTGAAATTCAGTGACATCCTAATTATAGTTGGAAGGCAACTTTGTACATAAAAACATTTCGCATAGTAGCAAGGGGTGCCGAAGGGGGACCTCGATTTTTTTACCCTTAAGTGATCGACAGGATACCGGTACCCACCAAATTCATATGATCATAACTCTGGCTTTTATTGACCAGATTATTATTTTTTGGCACCGTTAGATTCCAGAACTCATTGGCTTTAAGGACATTATAGGCAACGACCATTTGAATTCATCTGGTTCCCGTAAATCCGGGTTACCGGGGCTGTGTTCCTGTACGGAGACACAATATCGGAACATCTATTGAATTTGCAAGAATGGATGTCAGAATGTTAGGAATAACTCCTAGAAACTATTTCTATCCTTTTGTGGGACATATGCGAACTTGTTCCTGGAACGGCCAATCCGGAACAGGTTCCTGTGGGGCCTCGAGTGGCCATGAACATTTTCAGTAGAAACCCCTGGCAATATGGGTATCAAAATTCATGAAATTTCGCCAGTAGCATATTTCTTAACGTTTAGTGGCCATATGATGATTTGTTCTCGATCCGGTCAATCCGGAACAGGTTCCCGTGGGGCCTCGAGTGGCGATGAACATTTTTAGTAAAAATTCTGTCAATGAGTATCAAAATTCCTGAAATTTCTCCAGTAGGATATTTTTCAACGTTTTTTGTGGCTATCTGATGATTTATCCTAAGACCTGTCAACCCGGAACAAGTTCCCGTCAGGTTTCGAGTGGTTATGAATATTTTAAGAAGGAAATCTTGACAATGTGGTTATCAAAATTCCAACGTTTCTCAACGTGTTGCGGCCAGGTTTGTTCATGGCCACTCGAGGTCTCGCGGTAATTTTTTTCGAAATTAATGTTCCGAGGACAAACCATCAGATTGCCACTAAACGTTGATAAATAGCCTACAAGAGATAATTTCATGGATTTTGATACCCATATTGCCAGGGTTTCTACTGAAAATGTTCATGGCCACTCGAGGCTCCCACGGGAACCTGTTCCGGATTGACCGGTCCAAGACAAATCATCAGATAGCTACAAAACGTTGTGAAATAGCTCTACTGGAGAAATTTCATGAATTTTGATACCCATATCATTGCCAGGGTTTCCTTTTAAATATGTTCGGTCAGGTCATTCGAGGCCCCACGTGTACCCGTTACAGAATGGTCAGAGAAAAAGTCGGGCATATTGCTCCACAATGGAATAGAAAATGGTTTCTTGGAATTATTCCACAGATTTTGAACATCCATTTCCGGAAATTTAATAGTTGTTTCAAAATAGTGCCTCCGTATCGGACCACAGCCCCGCGATCCGTCACTTGAATGCGTTCAAATTTACTTTGAATCTGGCTTTTGAATATCTTAAGGACCTCAGTTAAATTATAGAACGTTTGTAGGCCTTCAGCATAATTCTTGGTTGACCTGACTTATTCAGTGAATATCTGATTTAAATTACTAAACATTTGAAGATCTTCAGAATAATTCCTGATTGAGCTGACATTTTTGAGGACGATCTGAATGACCTCATTTAAGTTTTTGAGCATTTGAAAGCTTTGAGAATAATTTCGGATTGTCCTGACCTTTGAAAAGAAATATGAAGGGCCTCATTAGAATTTTCGAATATTTGAAAGCCACTTTAGAAGGTCATAGGAATAAGTCCTAATTGACCTGACATTTACAAGATAATCTGATGGACCTCATTTGAATTTCTGAACATTTGAAAGCCTTCAGAATATATCCTGATTAGCCTGACCCCTATAACGACAACAGAACATCTGAAGGACCACACATACATTTCCAAACCTTTGAACATCGTCATAATAATTCCTGATTGAGCTGCCCATTTCTAAGAATATCTGATGGCTCTCATTTAAATTTCTGAAGATTTGAAAGTCATTTACTGACCTCTTCGAAACATATCTGTAGGAACTCGTTAGAATCTCTGAACATTGGAAGATCTTTTAAATAATCCCAGATTGTCGTGATCCCTTTGAAGACTTTTATCTTGTGGGTTGAAATCGGGCCTAAATCCACTGTATAAACAACTTAAAATTAGCAGGGTAATAAAATCATGTGCATAGCTGCGAGAAGAATTTTTAAATAGACCTTTGCTTTTTTTAGATTAGGACATCAACCTCTGCTCAAGCCATGGGATCGTTAACCCAATGTCATCCCACACGGCGGTATCAGAAGGACCTCATTTATATTTCTGAACAATTGAGGGTCTTCAGAATAATTTTTGATTGATCTGACCATTTCTTAGCATATCTGAAGGATTTCACTTAAAAATCTGTTCCTTTGAAGACCTTCGGGAACACCGTGGATCCCCGCTTAACTAAACGACACATTATCCAAACTTACAGGGTTCACCATTAATTTTAACTTCCAGTAACCCTATGCTCAACAGGAAAGCGATATTCTGAAAACCCTATTTGTTGTTTTGTTTTGATTCTGAGTTCCGTTTCACCGTTTCGGTTTACTCCATTCCAAAATCTTAATGACGTTTGAGCATCTGTTAGTTTTAGGGACCTGGCGAACAGCAATTTTCCTGTAGCCAGCATCTCAAGCAACCAAACGGACCAAAGCGGGGGTCCACGGAATTCTTTGAAGAGTTTAGTTCAATCAGTAAATAATTAGAAAGACCTTGAAATGTACAAAATATAAATGAGGTCCTTAAGGTATTCTTCGAAAAGGCAAGTCAATCACGAAGTTCTGTGAAGGCCTACACATGTTAGGAAATATTAATACGCCCCATAAGATATTCTTAGAAATTGTCGGGTTATCTAGGAGTTTACCTGAAGATGTTCAAATGATCAGAAATTGTAATGAAGTGTTTCAAATTTTTTTTGAAGAGATCTGAGTAAACCAGAAAGTGGATGTTCGCGGTTTGCATGTACGTCAATCGTGATTGAATCGGTCCGTGTAAGGAAGGCAATATTTCTGAAAAAAAATCAAGTGAAGTATCATCAAAAAAGACTTGCATGCATCTTACAGAGCTAGAGGGAACTAGAGCCATTCAGAGCCACTTGATTACGGAGCGGATAAGGGCTCTTCAAGTGAACAGTAAGATTAGGGCAGCCGTAAAGTCCCAGTTCAATTCAAATCACACCTGTCAGATATTGTTTCATGATACCAGATTGCATTTCTCTGAAATTCCGTGAACTTTTCTGAAGTTCTATGAACTTTTCTATAGCACTGTGACCTTCTCTAAATTAAGGTGAACTTATTTAAGGATCCATGAATATTTTTCGTGAAGTATCGATGACTTCTTCTAAGTTTCATTTTCTTCTCTGAATATCCAAAAACTTTTATGAATGGCTATGAATGTCTCTAAAAATTTCACGTAAGTTTCGTAGAAATATTCGGTAAGTTCTCTTAAATTTGGTGAGCTTTTCTGCGTAATTGATTTCTCTGAAATTACGTGAATTTCTCTGCAGTTCCGTGGTGTTTTGTAAAGTTCAGAGTACTTCTCTAAGCTACCGTGTATTTCTCTTTAGTTTTGTGAACTTTTTTTTTTAAATTCCATGAACTGCTCTAAAACCGAGAACTTCTCTGAAGTTCCAAGAACTTCTCTGAAGTTGCGTGAACTTATCTGAAGTTTCATGAATTTCCTAAAAATTGTCTCGTAAGATCTAAGGATTTTTTTGAAGTTTCGACGTCTTTTCTGAAGTTCCAAGGACGACTATAATGCTCCGAAGACAAATCTGAAGATCCGTGACCTTTTCTTAAGTTCCTGGAATTCATCTAAAGTTTATCTCTTACTCTTATTCGATGACTTTTTGATGATCCGTGAACTATTCTGAAGTTCGTAGGACTTCTCTTAGGTTGCGTGAATTTCACTGAGGTGTTGAGGACTCTTCTGAAGATCAACGCGTTCCAAGGACTTCTCAAAAGTTTCGAAGTCTTTTCTGAAGATTCGTTAACTTCTCTGAAGTTCCGTGAGCTAAAGCTTTTCTGAAGCTCTGTTATAAAATTTTCTGAAATTCTGATGACTTCTCTGTAGTTCCGTTTCGAGGACTCCTCTAATGTTTCGTGGACTTCTCTGCAGGTCTCGCAAGTTTTCTAAACTTGTTGAATTTTCGAAACTCTACTTAATTTCTAGGAACTTCTCTAAATTCCACGGAACTTATCTAGAGAGAAACTCAGAGAAATTTCGAAAATTTCTAGATAAGTTATCTAACTCAGAAGTTGTATGAAATTTAAGGGACTTTTCTGAAATTCTAGAGTGTTATTTGAAACTTTTGTGTACTTCACTTCAGTTCTCGAGACTTCGCTGACGTTCTCTGGAATGCACTGATGTTTCCTGGGATTCGCTAAAGTTTATCGTGTTTCATTTGAATTCTCGAGACTTTCCTGAAATTCTGTTACTTTCACTGTAATTCAAGGAATATGCCTGACGTTCCAGGAACTTCATTGAAGGTTTTGGGACTCTCATGTAATTTTCGGCACTTTCCTGAAATTCTTTGGACTTTTCAGAAATTTTATGGGCTGCGCTAAGGCGAAAGTTAAAATCCTCGGGACATTTTTGAAGATCTCGGGACTAAGTCGAAGGCATAGAGTAGAGTTTCACTTCATCGATTATCTTCTCGGTTGAGCACGGCCAAATTATGCAATATGTGGCTCCTCTTGCAGATTAGGTCAACGTCGGTTATAGAGTCGGTTATAGAGTTAGGTCGGTTATAGAGTCGAACGACAACTAGCTCTCTGGAAAATGCTGGAAGGGAAAGTCGATAAACTGAATCAATCAACAATGATTGGCTCTTTCGGTAGGATTCTTTCCCCATGCCTGAGTCTTTCTCTACCCCTATTTTTCTCTACTTTTAAATATACTCACATGCATATTTGCAACAGATTCCTACTTCCAATTAAATATTCCTCTACCTCAATTTTATCATTTTTTTTTTTTGGATTTTTCAATTGTCGTTATCTAACGGATCATTCCAGTTATCTGTACGTTTTTTCAAGTTAATGAATTTGCTCCCCGAGCTTCATCCAAAACGCAGTCAACATCATCTTAACTGGTGATTCAAGGTTGACTTTGTTAAAATCGGTATGTGATCACATTTTTCTACGGACACCTCAACTTGGAACATGCCTCAAGAGATCAACTTGGCACTAAAGCTCGATATTACAACAGTAAATGTGATGAGCTTTTGAAATTTATTTTAAAACTCTTAGCAGATTAGCACATCAACCCACGAGTTTAGTGGTTTATAAACTTAGTTATAGATATCTTGTAGTATAGAAAGAAAACTTCTTAGTAGTTCAAGCAAGAATATCCCAAAAAATCAGGATAAAACATCTTCGAAGGCCAAGATCATATTTTCCAGAACTTAAGGAGAGAACTTCCTACAAAATCAGTAGTGGACTTCTCAGAGATTTAGGATGAAGTTTAGAGACAAAACTACTTAGAAGTTTGAAACATTGCAGCCGTTTTGGAGTTTTCCCAGAAATTCAAGATGGACTTCCCAGAAGTCCAGGAAAAAAAAACTTTTCCGAAATTCAGGAGGAAACTAATCAGCTCTGTCAGCTGTCTAAAATTTCTCAAATATTCCGAAACAAACTTCCCCAAAGCTCAGAACTTGCTAGAAAATCATCTCTGAAGAAAAGGAAAGGACTTCTCAAAAGATTCAGAAGAAACTTCCTAGAAGTTTAGTTGGAACTTCCAAGGAAGCTACAGAGAGCTTTTGCGAACATTTCAGAATGACGATTTCTCAAAGCTCCTGGTGACACCTCATCAAAAAACAGAAAGAAACTTTCAAAAAAAATAGTGAGTACTTCCTAGTAGTTTGAACGAGATTTTCTCAGAAGTTCAGGAACATACTTCCCCGAAGTTCAGGAGAAAACCAAAATTTCAGAAAAGGATTTCAGGAAGTTCAGGAAGAAACTTCCAACACATTTAAGGAAATTTTCCTAGAAATTCTAGAGATGAATTTTCAAAAGTTTCGATGAAATTTTTCTCGGAGTTTAGGATGGGACTTTTCATATGTTTATATAGAATAACCTCAGGACAAAAACTGCCCATAATTTCAGAAAAAAAAACTTACCAGAGAGGGTACCTATAAGTTCAAGAATGAGTTTCTCAAAAAGATTTTTTTTAAAGGAATTTCTCTGAAGTTCAGGAGAGGACTCTCCGGAAGTTTCGAATCAAATTTCCTAAAAGCTTAGTTGGAGCTGCTGATAAGTGCTAGAGAGCTTTCCTGAAGTCCAAAATTGAACATTCCAGAAGTTCAGGGTGAAGCTTGCTCGAAATTCAGGAATTCTCAGAAGTACAGGTAGATAATTCTGAAAAAAAAACAGGAAAAATCTTTTCAGAAGTGCAGCGCTGCTCTATGTATTTTTTTCTATCTTCTATCTCGCTCTCGCAAACTCACCTTGCTATTTCAAATTAATAAATCTCGATTGTTAGTGAATTAACATTGAATCGAAATCTATCAGATTACTCACAGCAAGTAAGCATACAAACTGATGTGATTAAATTTTCAATATCTAGTACAAATTCTGAGTTTTATCAATTCTGAATGTTGAGGTTATGGCTACCGTCAAAATGCTTCAGCATAAGCCCTTAAGGCACGAATTTTTCAGAAATTTTGGAAACTTCTTCGAGGTTCGGAAGAAAGCCTCCTCTAATACAGAATACTGGACAAAGAATACAGGAGCAAACTTTCAACAAATGTAAGAAGATTTTTCAAAAAATTCTAGAGAAAACTTTCCCAAAGTTGTGGTGAATTTGTCCTCGCAGTTCTGGATGGAACTCACCAGAAGTTTACACAGTCACTAAGTTCAGGAAAAAACGTGTCAACTGTTCTTGAAGGTAAGGTTGGGTTGTAAGTTGTGAATTTATAAGAAAGTCAGGAGTGACTGCCAGGAAGTTCATGAGGAAACTTGCTAAAAGTGTAGGATAAAATTTCAAAGAATTTCAGCAAAGAACTTTGTCGAAGATCAGGAAACCGTTCACATCGGACATTGAGCTAGGACACAAACTCATGTGGGCAGTACAATTCTTTGGTTTCCATCTCATCTCGGTTGAGAGATTTGATCGGTGGGAAAACTTCACTTAAATTTAGCAGAGAAGCATAAAAAAAGTTTCAAAAAGTTTATCAACATATCTAAAAAGCTTCGAGAACTCTCCGAAACTCAGCGAATCCTCCAAAAATTCAAAAAGAAATCCTCGATTATGAAAAAAATCCCAACTCAGGATACCATGAAATTGAATGCTTTACCAGAAGGTAAGGGATCATCGAGATAAAATCTTTGAAGTGAGATCGATCATTGCATATACAGCAACCCTTGAATGTACAATGTTTAAAGAATGAATGCTGTCAAAAACTTCAGTTTGCTCCCATCACACATTGATTGGGGACAACTAGATAATAAGCTCTCTTCTGAATCATCTTTGTAATAGATATTGACACTTGTCCACATATTAATTAGTAACATCCCCGAAAACTACTTCAAATCGCAATTTTGGAACAATCCCAATGAGTAATGTACAGTGTGTCTCACAATAGGTGTCACCTTTTTTCAGTCTTGGTTTATTTCAGCAGGGTAATTTTAACAGCAGAATTGATTATACCCATTTTGAGTGCATTTTTTTGAGGGCTTTTTGCTGAAGATAAATAAGCGATTCCATTTGTTTAAATTTATCAGCTACCATTGAAGCCAGCAAGGAGTAGGTTTTAAAATTTCATTGGCAAAAGCTTAGACCGTGTCAAATATTCACAGCAGTTCGGAGTGAGTGAGCGTTTTGTTTTTCGTACATTGAAACGGTTCAAAGAAACTGGAAATGTCCATATTCAACGGACGTGCCAACGAGCTGCCAGAACGAAGAAAAAGATCAAATGTGTGGGGGGAGCGAATAAGACGTAATCCGACCGTAAATTGAGCAATCAATTTCAAGTGTCCCCTGCTTCTATAAACAGACTCCTCAGACATAATCTGGAATGCAAGCCGTATAAAAAACAACAGGAGGTTCACGGGTTGACGGAGCGTCAAAAACCAGCCAAAAGCAGAAATCTTTTGGTTCGGCACGGTGACTGCGAGATTTTATTTTCGGATGGAAATCTCTTCCTCCTTCAGGACAGTCATAATCAACCAAATGGTCGTGTGTATGGCAAAAGTCTTGCCAATATTTCAAGAGATGAACTAGCTATAGAACTCTATCAGAATGTATTGAAAATCTTGGTATAGGGCGCCGTTTCACGAAAAGGAAAACTTCCTCTGCTGATCATAGAACCTAACGTTAAAATCAACACTGAATATTACATTTTGCAGGCTTTGAAGAACCATCGGCTTTCTCGTGCTTCAACGCTGCATGGGAATACACCATATTGTTTCCAACAGGACTCAGCTCCAGCTCACAAGGCAAAGAACACACAAGTGTTGTCCGCGGAAAATTTGCCCGATTTCATCAAAAGCGAAGAATGGCCTTCATCTTCACCGGATCTCAACCCACTTGACTACTTTGCTTGGGGTTATGCAGATGCTGCAACATATAGGCCAGACGAAAGGGTTTACTTTAGATCGATTCAAGAAACATTTGGTTGATATTTGGGACCGAATTCTTTAGGAAACCGTGCGTGCCAGCTGCGATCGTTTTTCCAAAGCGTTTGCGCAAAGGTAAAGACTGTATTCGATGAAATTTGGATACACAAAAATTTTCCTTGAGCCCGATTCTTTGAAAATTTTTAGGAAATAAAGTTGGTTAAGTTTTGACATCATTGGTTTATTGAACCTCTTCTCCCAACCCAAATGCCCGCACCTTTGCCTTGACCCCTTTCATCAAATTTTGGGCAATGATGGGACCGACTTGCTTACTTACTTTTAACCACACTTTCTTTTGTTCAGATTCATTTTCTATCAGTTTTGGAGTTTTAACGAGCTTTGCCTTCACGATTGCCCAAAAATTTTCAATTAGGCGAAGTTCCGGAGTGTTTGTAGTGTTGACGTCTTTTGGTACAAAAACTACATTATTATCTTTGTACCAGTCTAAGACGGGCCGGGCATAGTGGCAAGATGCCAAATCCGGCCAAAACAGTGTCGGGCTATCGTGAGATCTCAAGAAGGGTAGAAGTCGTTTTTGGAGGTATTCGTCCTTGTAGATTTGTCCGTTGACAGTCCCAGAGGTGATGAAGGGCTGACTCATTTTGCCACATCCGCAGATCGCTTGCCAGACAAGGAATTTTTTGGCGATTTTCGATAGATTATTCTTCCGTACACTCTCCGGAACGGCCAACTTAGAGGTGGCGACGTAGTGTTCCTGTCCTGGCATTTGTTTGGTGTCGGCTTTAATGTAGGTCTCATCGTCCATCACAATGCAGAACGGTTTTGTGAGTCACTCCCGTACAGTTTTCTTGCACGAATTTTGGCCACCGAGTTCTGTTTATCGCTCCGGTTCGGTGCCTTCTGGACCTTGTACATGTAATCCAGAACGTTTCATTGCTTTCTGCACAAGACAAACTGAAACTTTCGTCATTTTCGCAACATTCCTGATCGAAATGTTGGGATAACGCTTAAATTGGTTAAATACCATCCTGACCTTCTCCGGATTTGATGTGCCACGTTTTTTGCCACTACCATTTTTACGCTTGGTTGTCTTACGGTCTTTGAACGTTTTGATCACATGAGATACGGTTGAATGTGCGATTCCGAGCTGTTTTCCGATCCATCGATGAGAAGCGTTTGGGTTTCCGAAGTGAGTGCCCAAAATTTGTTGGCGCACTATTTCTTCATTCGAAGCCATCCCTGAAATCACTCGACCAATTTTCACGAAACTCATTACACAATTGACACAACACAATGAAATACATTCAGTTAAAATTTCAATAATTTTTATCCACACGCTAAAAAGTTACGAACAATTGCGTGTGTCCAAATTTCATCGAATACAGTCTTTTGGTTGATTCGTTTTGCTGTAATCCCATTTAGTTTTAGTAACACCTATTATATATGGATTCTTTAGAATATGAGCTAAATTCTATAAATGAAGTTCAAATAATCGATCCATCAGGCTGGCGCATGCTTGGTACGAAAAGAGTATTTAAAGCTGATTGGACAGATTTCGATAAACGGAAACGACTAAAATATTTACCCGCACTAGTAATTGGTGAAAAAGCACTGTGCCGCCAAATTAAATTAAGCCTGTGCCAACAAATAAGTGCATCAGCATTAAAAAATTAGAATGAGCAATAAAGATGAGAAAAAGATCTTCGGATAATCTAACTAGGGACCGGTAAATCTATCAAATAAATAACAGCTATTAGTATATGTGCAATTAATATGACAGATTCGCCAAATTATAATTTGAGCACTAAACTATTCGCATATGTCTTTAATTTCGTTGATTTTCCCATAAAAACAGTAAAATGAGCAATGGATAAATAAATATCCATTGCTCATTTTGCTGTTTTTATGGGAAAATCCAACAAAATTAAAAGACATATGCAATAGTTTAGTGTTCAAATTAATAATTTGGCGGAAATACTGCCATATTTGATTGCACATATACTAATAGCTGTTGCTTTTATTTCGACAGATTTACCGGTCACAATTAGATTCATCCGAAGATCTTTCTCATCTTATGTGCTCATTCCTAATTTTTAATGCTGATCACATATTATTTGGTTGGACAGGCCCATAACCTAATGGCACTTTTTCATTTTTTATTGCTCAAATCTCTCTTTAATTGATGATTAATTATGCTGCCAAACGAAACAGCATCGTTTAAACATGCAAAAGCAGGCTGAAAAAAGCAAGAAAGCGTAGTAAAGAAGCACGAAATAAATATTTGAACGTCCATCACAGCAGCAACCATAGGAATTTTACCAACAACATTAACAACAACAATGACCGACGCAACTTTCAAAGGGATCACAGCGGTAACAGCTTTTTGCCACCGGATAGAATAACTTTGCAACAGCAAAGGAGAGATTTTCCAAACCACCACAGCATTTCGCGTTTGACGCCCCTACTTAGTCTGCTACCCACCGGCCAATACAGTTCCGAGAGGAGAAATTCTGAATCCCCACTCGGTGCATGGACGGATTACCACGATCTACTTCCGCCAGGCAACCCATCTGGAATTCTCCCGGATGTTCTTCAGACCCCTTCGACAGCTTGTGAGGCATGCCATATTCAGCATTCGTGTTTTCGACGCAACTGACGAACTTCTTAGGCAAAGGATATGACGACGAAATTACTGCGGAGGTAACGTGATCCAGACATTCTTTCAGACTTGACGAACCCAGGACAGCAAACAGAAATGGTAAATAGTTTTAATACAAACGATTCTAATGTTATTTTGATAATCAGCGTGCGAAATCTTAGTATATTGTCAGAATTTTAATAGAATGAGAAGCGGCTATTAAGATAAACGAAATTCAGAAAAGATTTTAAGTTGTTCTTACACAGTGATTCTTGCAAATGAAACTAGCTGGGATGAAGGTGTAGGAAGCGCGGAGGTCTTTGGTAATAGATTTAATGTTCATCGTGATGACCGTAATTATCAATGGTCGGAAAAGAAGTCAGAGAGGTGGAGTTCTAGTCCTGCTGTTTCAAACATTTTCAACTCCTGAAATCATAGTCATACCTAAACTTAAAGAATTTGAACACGTGCGGGCAAAAGCTCAAGTCGCAGGTGAAACACATATTTTTGTTTCTGGTTTACTTTCCTCCAAACAATGCCCGTAAAGACATATACGATAAGTTTTTCGGTGTTGTTGAATGAAATTATGTCTAGCTCACCACCAGAAGTTAAACTACATATTTATGGTGATTTTAACCAACGAAATATTGACTTCATTCCAGACATGGATAACGAATACATATTACTCCCAGTCTTTGGAGAAAACGAAACATTAAATTTTTTGTTTGACAAAATTGCAAATTTTGGACTAAATCAAATTAACCATGTTAAAAATCAGCAAAATTGCTATTTGGACTTGCTGTTGACAAACATTTACGATGACTTTTATGTAAATGAATCATTATCGCCAATATGGAGAAATGAAGCATTTCACACTGCAGTCGAGTATTCTCTGTTTGTGCATAACTATGAAACAATTGTAGACAATGAATTCGAGGAAATATTTGATTATCAATCAGCAAATTATGACAACATTAGGAATAAACTACATAATATTGATTGGCACACAGTGTTAAGGATTGAAGAAAATGTGGAAAATGCTACTGAGGTATTCTACAAAAAGCTGTTTAAAATAATACATGAAGAAGTGCTGGTCAAAAGAAGAAGGCGTCAAATTACTTCCAAAAATCCGGTTTGGTTCAACAAGGAAATAAGAAACTTAAAAAATCGTAAACAGAAGGCACATAAAATCTATAGAAATAATAATAATCAAGAAAATATGGAAAACTATGTGGATATCTGCAATCGACTCAATTTGGCGATGAGTATAGCATAGCAGTATAATTTTAAAATTGAGCAAGAAATTAAATCCTGTCCAAAAAACTTTTTTAACTATGTCAAGACCAAACTGAAAAGTGACAATTTTCCGTCTAAAATGTACCTTGATGATAGTGAAGGTAATAACTCGGAAGAGATATGCAATTTATTTGCGAACTTTTTTCAAAAAACTACACAACATATTCAGAACCAGATCGCGATCGTGAATACTTTAGTTTTCCACCTGTATTTCCAACTGACATTAGCATTAGTAAAATCAATGTGATGACATATTGGATGCATTAAAAAATTTGGACGCATCTAAAGGTTCGGGACCTGATGGAGTCCCTCCTGTTTTCATGAAAACTTTGGCCACTGAGCTTACAGCTCCGTTGTTTTGGATTTTCAATATGTCACTGGAATCGGGAGACTTCCAAAAATATGGAAAAAGTCATTCCTAGTACCTATTTTCAAATCTGGTAAAAAATCTGATGTCAGCAATTATCGTGGTATAGCCCTTATTTCTTGTATCCCAAAACTTTTTGAGGCGATCATAAATGAAAAACTATTTAACCAAATAAAAAATAGAATAACTACCTCACAGCACGGATTTTTCAAGACACGTTCGGCAACCACTAATTTACTCGAATTTGTGAATTATTCTCTGGAAGCAATGGAAAACGGAAGCCATGTAGAAGTTTTGTACACGGATTTTAGCAAAGCTTTCGACCGCGTCGACATACCCATGCTTCTTTTTAAATTACAAAAGTTGGGAATACAACCTAAACTAATCAAATGGCTTGAATCATATTTGACCAACCGTGAACAAATTGTTAGATTTAACGGGGAAAGATCGACTTCTATTCATGCTAGTTCGGGAGTACCACAAGGCTCTCATTTAGGACCGCTTCTTTTTATTTTATTTGTGAATGACATATCTTTTTACTTAGAAACTAAAATTTTTAATGTATGCTGACGACATGAAATTTTTTTAGAAATAAAAAACGGCGAAGACTGTGACATATTCAAAAATGAGATACAAATATTCCACACATGGTGTAACAAAAGCCTCCTAGAACTAAATGTAAAAAATGTAACTTGATTACATTTACAAGAAAACGAGACATACCTAATTTAGTAATAACTTTAGGAAACCAGAACGTTGAAAGGTGTGATGTAGTCAGGGACTTAGGTATTATGTTAGACACTAAAACTTTCGTTTATTGTTCATTATAGCACAATTATAAACAGAACCAGTAATATGCTAGGCTTTATAAAACGGTTCTGTTATAATTTCCGTGATCCATACATAATAAAAACACTGTACGTGGCTTATGTCAGATCAATACTTGAATATTGTAGCATAGTTTGGTCCCCATTTTCAATAACACATGAAAATAAAATAGAATCTGTGCAAAAACAGTTTTATTATACGCACTTCGCAAGTTAGGTTGGACAGTATTTCCTTTACCATCGTATGAAGCTCGATGTATGCTAATCAACATTCAAACACTGAAAGAGCGTCGAGAATTTGCGATGGTTTCATTTATAAACAACATTGTCTCACACAGAATTGACTCGATGGAACTATTATCAAAACTAAACTTCTACACACCAACACGTTATTTAAGGCACCGACAGTTATTTGCAACAAATTACCATCGTACGAACTACGGAAAATTTGGACCCATTAATCAAATGATGACTATTTACAATAAACATTGCCATAGTATTGATTTTACAATGTCCAAAACAAAATTAAAACAATATTTCCGCGCGCAGTAATAACTAGGAAGTCTTAACATATACTATTGGTAAATACCAATGCACACTACATTGTATTAAAACAAATTAAGAGTTAAAACAATTTAGCGTATAAGATAAACTATGTAACAAAACGGTCTACAAACTCGATTGACGAATAAATAAAAAAAAAAAAAAAAAAAAAAAAAAAATTATAAGACGCCCTGTAATTGTAAAATTTAATTCACAAAACAAGAATGAAAAACGTCTAATATGATAGTTAAATTGATGAAAGTTCTGCATTACTACATGATGTAACATTTCAACGATATTTTGAAAAATTTCATCATAACATTTAACAGTTGAGTTCCGTTGCCGACTCGATCAGTTTCAGTCGGCTTCTGTAATGCGCAATAGATCATTGCCCCGAATGTTTTAACCTCACTTTTTTGGCAGTTCAGGGAGCTTGTTTACAAGGTGTTTGAATATGAACCGCTCAAACAAAAATTTTCATTGTCTTTTTGTGAATTCTGTACGATTAGATCCATGAAATGATGTAGAAATATGCATTTGTCCACATAAAAAAGCTCCCTGCACTGTCAAAATGGCATTGATGACGCCATCGTGCAATGATCTATTTTGCTCGACTCGACAGTGACAAGTGTCGAGTCGATTTGCACGATTCGACTTCTATAAGGAGTGTATCGAATATAAGCTATCCACATACATTTGGGTTGTACGCATGTATTTGTGATGGTTTTTTATGCTCTGAACACTGCGTGCTGTGCGTTTGACTGTCAGCTTTCTTTTGTTTACTTGTTTGTGCGGTTCAAATTCTGCGTTTTCAAAATGTCGCGTATTGAAAAGGAAGTGAAAATTAAGGTTCTGGACACATGGCTAAGTGAGAAGGGTATTACTATGCGAAAATTGGCGAATCGGTTTGGAATTCATCATGCGAGTGTTAAAACCATCATTAATAAGTTTGGGGAACACTATTCTTTGGATGAGCTACCAGGAAGAGGCAGAAAACCCGGTTCTTCCAACCCGAAACTGGAGCAGAAAGTGGTATCTCTAATCATAAAGAACAAATCAATGTCAATACGTGATTTGGCCAGAAAAGCAGGAACGAGTGTCGGAATGAGGCGAAACCACCTGAAGACCTACAAGAAGCAGAAAATGCAGAACAGAAGAAGCGAGCAGCAACAAGGGCCCGGAAATTGTATTCGCGTCTTTTGCAGCGTCCGGATGCATGCGTTTTGATGGACGATGAGACCTATGTAAAGGAGGACTCAAAAACTCTTCCAGGTCCACAATACCTTACTGCCGTCGTTGGAGAGGATGTGAGCGATGCGGACAGGTCGATTCAAGTGGAGAAATTCGGTCGAAAGGTACTGGTATGACAAGCAATATGTTCCTGTGGTTTGAAGTCAACCATTTTTACAAAACCGGAACAATGAATGCGGAAATCTATCGATCTGAGTGTCTCCAGAAGAGATTGTTGCCTTTATGTAAGAAGCATAGAACACCTCCACTGTTTTGGCCGGATTTAACGTCGGCTCACTATGCCAAAACCACTCTCAATTGGCTTGCGGAAAAGGGTATAGATTTCGTTTAGAAAAATATCAATCCACGAAATTGCCATCAGTTTCGACCCATCGAACGTTACTGGGCAATCGTGAAGAGGGTCTTCAAGAAGACTGGTAAGGCAGCTGGGAACATGCAGGAGTTCAAAAAAATTTGGGCTCAAGCGTCCAAAAAATGCGATGCAACACTTGTCCGGAACTTGATGAAGAGCATTCGATCCAAAGTTCGAAAATTCGTGAAGGAATAACTTAAATTTCATCCGGTCTTCATTATGTTCAAGTTTAACCTCGTACAATAAAGGATCAATTTTTTGTATGAATAAAATACCGGTTTTCAACATAATTTGAAAGAAAGTTTGTGGATAGCTTATTTTCGATACACTCCTTAATTAAACCCATACTCTCACTTCCGGAGAAACGTGAGAGCGGCGAATGGATGCCTGGTTCCGGCCGAAATGTTTTCAAAAAACTTTCCACGTAGTTGCAAAAAACACCAAATCAAACCTATCAGAATTTAATCTACTAATTTGAAAACCCTTTTCAAGTTTCATCAATTACCATACCCGAAAGTGGGTATTATTTAAAAATGTAAGACAGTTTGACTTAAAAGTCAATTAGTAAGAATATTCTATCGCTCTTCAAATAATGCAAAGAGAATCGTTCGTCACTCAATATATCATTACAATTGAAAATAACGACAAATCTTCATCGGACATCAAACTCCAATACCAAATTATTAATCACCATAAAACGCCCGATTGACAAACCTGAAACGTTCCGGGCGAGCAGCCGGTATTGACGGCGTTGCATGCACTCTCCGTGCTGAACTGCTGTTGCTGCGAGTGAGAACAGTCACATCGGCCCAGCTCATTGCAGTAGGTGTACGGATCGGCCAACTGGCACTGGCGGTTGTTGATGCACGCCAAACCCAAAGAAACTGGCCCATCGCCAAGATCAACACGTGTCCGAATGCCTGTGGGTTAGAAAAGGTGAGAAAGCATGAAATGATGCGAGAGAACACTACGAGGTTCCTCTCTTGGTTCAACTCGAATCAAAGCTGCGAAAGTTTACCTTGGTGCTTTACTCTGATGCTGCCATCTGTGGCTGAAGTGAGCGAAGCTGGGGTTGTGGTGGTTGTTGTACTAGTTGTGGTAGTAGCTTCTGGTGTAGTACTTGTCATTCGTTCCGTCGTTGTGGTTGTTGATTCTGATTCGGCTAGAAGCGTGGCAACGGTGGTCGAGATAGGAGCTTCCGGTTCCATCGCTGTCGTTCTGCTGGCCAATCGAACCATGGTTGGAGTTGTGTGCTCTGGAACGGATCCGTCAATTTCGTTTTCTTGGATTTGCTTTTCGGTTTGGTTTTCTTGATGCGATTCGTCTATTTCCGTCGTTTCAGCTGAGTTAGTTACCTCCTTTCGGTCTGTGTTATGTTCGGTTGTTGCACTATATCCTTCTGAACTTTCATTGGATATCTCATAAGACTCTTGGCTTGATTTGGGAGTGGATTCGCCCTCGCCCTCGATGATATTGGAATGATCTTCTCCGGAGATATGATTGTGCTTCTCGAGGAGCTCCACTTCTTGTGGGTGGTTATTGTTTTGCTGCGAATGATAGTAGCCATCTGATGCTTCACCGTCGTGAATTACACTTTCATATTCATAGCTTTCGTCATGCAGAACAGTAGTCGAGGCCTCGGAAGAATTTTGATCGTAATCAGTAGATTCGCGATAAGGAGTTGTTTCAACTGTGTCATGTTCAACATGGTTGTGGACATTATTTTCCACCTCCTGTTCCATGGCCGTATATCCCTCCGTATTCTCGTATTGATGCATGAAAGATGTGCTCTTGGAATCATCCATGGATTCACTGTCATCACTGGTGACGAATTCATCATAGCTTCCGCTGGCCGTCGAACTCTCCTCGCCTTCTTCTGTACCATGCTGTTCCATTTGGACATTCTCCTCGGCTTGTCCTATCTGTTGCTCCTGATCAACGGTTTGCGCCTTCGTTATGAAATTTTCCACCACAACCGAATCGTCTTCGGTGGTAGTTGAAATACGCTGCTCATCCGGTTTTTGCTGTTGTGGTTGGGCAATTATTGGCAGCTGGTCTTCCTCTTCTTCCGCTACCACGGGAGCCGGCGATTCTACCACGCACGTTGGTCCTGCCTGACGAGCCGGGGCTGTACATTGGCACCGGCCAAATAAATTTGGAATTAGAAAGTCACAATGGCTATCTTCGGCCCACATGCGACAGTGCGCGTGGCTGTAGCAAACTGTTCCGGGTCGGGCGGCTGGAAGTAAAGGAGAGGAATGGGATATATGAGATGTTTTCGGGTTTATAGTGATATAGACATGAGTACCGGTACTGTCGCTGTGATGGTAATCATCAATTTACGGGACTGCTTTGGCGGCTTTGCATCCGGTTGTAAGTGAATATTTATGAGTAGGTAATGTTAAATAGGCTTGCTGCGATTGTTACCCGAAATAATGTTTTGATTGAGCGAATTCCTACACCTAAATAAAAAATCACATGGGGTATGTGTCCCATAACTCAGCCTATTATGCAATGATCGATCGCATTTTTTATTATAACTCAAAGTTTTTTAGCTGTAAGCGAGATTCAACTAGTTAGACACCTTCTAAGATAAGTTTGATAAGTCATATACTAAATTGGTCTATTCATGGATACAACTTCGTCCCATTTGATGGATTTATTACAAAATGCAGTCTTTGAACGGTTTTTTTCTTCTAAGTTTATGAATTAAGGCATTCGATTTACTTATTTAACACAACATTTTACAAAACAGACTAATTACAACTGCCTCGAAACACTTAAGTGATGTTCATATATGATTTATCAGGCTTTCAATAATGAAAAGATTATAATGCACTATAAAGGGTATCGGCAGTTAAATTGCATCACTTTCAATTGACTGTAACATGTTGCCCTTTTGCGTGAAATGACCTCAGCGTGTACTGTTTACGCTGCGAGAGTTTCATTGTGAAATGTGTCGTACTTTCGAAAATGGAGTCTAAGGAACAGCAAGTGCGCTAGACCATTTTGCACACGCACCACGCCAACCCACTTCTTTCGTACCAAGCCATCGGAGAGATGTTGAAAATTCACCAGTGTCGTGTCATAAAACGTTTCGGAGAACGTTCAACTGTCGATCGGAAGAAGGTAAGTGGTAGAAAAAGTGTTCCGTATTGTGTGAAGGATCACAAGCGAGTGGTTGCTGCCTTTAAACCGCAAACCCATCTGTTTCGTTCGAGACGTCGCGCAAAAGCTGCACTTGACCAAAAGTTTCGTACAGAAAACCAAGAAACGAGCAGGGCTCCGTTCATTTAAAGCTCAGATAGCTCCAAACCGCAATGAAAAACAGAATTGGACAGCTAAAACCAGGCCATTGACAAGCCTATATCAATAGCAGTTATTGACAGTAGACAGGATGATTTGGGCCCGTTGTCAGCTGTCAAATAGAAGTCTAATCATTTGTTTTGGTTATTTGTTTTGGTGTGAAACACCACAGAAAGCGATCTTTCTGCTTTGTGCGACGTGCACGACGAAAACGAGCAACAACAGACAAAACGTAAACGGGCAACAACAGCCCTAGTAGCACACATGTTGCCATTAAGTTGAGAAAACATAAATGTGCCTCTATTAGTCATAATCAAGTTGCTGCAACTACTTATGATACTGGTGTGCTGTTTGGGAGGCACAACTTACAATGTTGACATTATTTTGACAGCTGAGCGTGCTGAGATGTTGTCTCTTTGAAAAAGTGGTCCTTGTCATAGGCCTGGCTAAAACACGTGCGCGTGGACGATGAAACACACGTAACGGCGGACTTTAAACAAATTTCCGGCAACCAGTATGTGACTGCGAAAGACAAGTTCGATGTTCCAGAGTCTCTCAGGAAACAGCAAGTGTCAAACTTCCCCAAAAAATTATTCATGATTTGTCAGGGGATTTGTTCATGTGGTAAACGGAGCAAGTCTTTCGTGACAACTTCAACTGTAAAAGGACAAGTATACATGAAAGAATGCCTGAAAAAACGTCTGCTTCCATTTCTCAAAACACACTACATTCTTACCACTTTTTGGCTGGACCTAGCTTCTTGTCACTACTCCAAGGATGTTCTGAAGGGGTACAAGACGAATGGTGTCAATTTCGTGCCCAAGGAACTTAATCCCCCCCTTAATATTGAGCTATAATGAGGCACGAACTTCTTAAGCATCCTAAAGTTGTCACTACAAAATAGGAAATTTTGAAGTCATGGTTGAAAGTGGAAAGAAACGTCGGTTCAAGCGTGGTACAAAATTTTATGTGTGGTATTTAGAAGGAAGTTCGGGTTTTTGGATTTGGTAAGGAAAAACACTGAAATAAAAATACCTAAACCAAATTTCCAAAAAGTATTTTATTCCCAGAATATTTCATGACAATCGGTTGAGGGACTTGTTTTTGAGGACGAGTTTAAAGTGATGCAATTTACCTGTGGACACCCTTTACAATGATTTTGTTCCTTCGGTTTGTGTTTAGATGACACACTTGTATATAAAAAACCGCAAATTCACGCATTTCCAGTTGAAATTTTACCAATAACAACGTTTTTACTACGTTATTGATACAACATGCCATAGTTGGGAACATACATAAAAAATATGTCCCCAACTTTGGGTCTACGATTTTCTTGTAAAATCATTGTTATTTTAGCTGTGAACAGTAGTTTGTAACATGTAACTATTTCCTGCACATCCAGACTGCATTACTTGCTTTATCGATTCAATTAAGCCAAATTTAGATCAATTGAAGATCGTGTGGATCATCTGTTTAGCTTACCCAATGAAATCATGATACCCCAAAATTTCTAGAAATCGAAAATTACGCGGAAATGGACAACTTTAGGTTGATTACATTGTCTCAATTGCTTCGGATTACATCGGTCATCCCAATAGCAACATGATTTCGTTGATTATCGCTAAATTAATGACACATTTGGTACATAGACCGAATGAAGGAGCTAGGCTAACATTACATCCCCTTACCCTAATCAGTGGAAAATATCCACCAGAAATTCACTAAACATTCATGTGATTCAGGAAGTAGCAAATGCTTCGCAAAATCAAGTTAGTTTTATGTGCCTCATGGAATGTAGCTGATAAGTCAAGTAGAATTTATTTTTCTATGTGATGTTCATGTAAAACTCACTTATTTCGGTATTGGAAAATATCTACATGTGCTTCCAGCAGTTGCAACGGCTGGATAATCATGAAGAAAATGAATATATTTTTGGCTCATGAAGTACTAGCACACCATCCACAGCATATGGATTCGCCCCTAATAACGTGACTCACAACAACACACTCTGAAATATTCTGTCAAAATAACAAAGCGAATCAAAACAAAAACAAAGCAACTAGTACCGAAAGGTACCGAAAAGCGCAATAGTATATAGCAAGGAGCAGATTGCAAGGTGTACTTCGGACTTAAGGGTTCTACAACAGTGAACCAATTTCAAATCGCTACTTTCATATTGATTGATGTAGTGAAATCTTTTTTTGCAGTGAATACAAGGAGTTGATGAAATTGGAACAAGTTTTGAACTACGTGCTTTTGAAGATCTTAGGTCCGTATGAAAAGAAATAAGGTCTGTATCCGCAATAATCCGGACACCTCAAAACATGAATAAAACATAAATTTCGCATTATATTTCCGTCGTAGTTGTTTATTTCAGATTCATGGGATGTGTTTTAACAATTTGTGAAGACAAAACAAAGTTATTCGGTATTTGCATAACATTTTCGAACTTTGCGCTTAACTCCGTCCATTGAGGTTTGAACAGACTCTTTAGAAATCGTAGAAGCTGTCTTTGTTCAAATTTGCTGGAAGTGTTTGATGTCTTTGATTCCTTGCTTCTTTCCAGAAAGCTTCCGCTTCATCAGAGCCCAATATCTCTCGATTGGTCGTAGCTCTGGGCAATTTGGCGGGTTTGAGATTTTTGGTACAATGTTCACTTGATTTGCTTGGTACCACTGCATCACAGTTTTAGCATAGTGGCGTGATGCCAAATCGGGCCAGAACAAAGGTTTTTCTTTGTGACTTTTGATGAAGGGTAGCAATCGCTTCTGCAGACACACTTTCTGATAGATTTCCTTGTTGATTGTGCCTGTAGTGACGAAAGATTTACTCTTTTTGCCACACAAGGTATTTTTTTGGGAAATTTCGATGCTTTCTTCGTTCTGAAATGCTCAGCATTTCTGGCCATAGCAGAATTAAAATTCAGCCCTGGAAGCTGCTTGAAATCCTCCAGGACATATGTTTTATCGTCCATAACAACGCATGAAAACTTCGTCAAATATTCGCAGTACAAACGTCGAGCCCGTGATTTTGCTGTCAAGTTCTGTTTGTCGTTACAATTTGGAACTGTTTTTACTTTATACGACTTAAGTGCCAAACGTTGTTTTGATTTTTGGACAAAACTAGGCGACATCCCTATTTTACGAGCCACCGTTCGAAAGGAGAGATTTGGATTTTTCGTTAATATCCTTTTCACCTTTCGGTGGGCTTCAAATGGTGAGTTGACAACTTGGCAGGAGGGTGCGACCGACCTCCGGTCCTCACAAGTTCCTACCTCACGCCTCCACGAAACAAAAGACTGCCAGCTGAAACATGGAGACGCTGGTTGGCGTAGCCTGGGCAATGTTGTCAATCTGACAATAGCGAAGTGAGGGGGTGCGACCGGTAAATCATAGCATAATTTTCTATTATCATATCTTTCAGGTCTACCAGGTCATCAGGTATTATAAAATAATTTAAAATTTAAAATTCATTTTTTTTCTCATGCCATACATTGAATAAATTTTCTGGTTCATAATGGATGCGGAAGCTAGTCTACAATTGCAACAAAGTAGCAGTCGGCACAGATGTAATTTTCAGTTTATATAATAATATACCTTGACTAAATATATTATCATATAGGAAATTGTTTATTCATAACCATTATCAATCTTCTTTATCATCATCATTATCATTTTGATCAGTACTGGTGTTTTCGGGATTTATATTGTAACATATTTTTTTTATAATTTCACTTAATAGGTTATATATACTTTTAATTATTATGTCTTGTATGTCCAATTATCATTATGATTTAGAAGTATCTAGTGCATTGAATAAAAGAAGCTGCAACGGAATCTATGGTAAGCTTTTGCACTTATTACCTAATGTATTTTTCATTTCCGGTTTGCAAATGGACCTTTTCCAAATCTGAGCTGTTTGCCATTCGGATTGTGTCTGATGTTACAGTTCAATTTTTGTCAGTACCGTATCATAACTCACAATATCGATATATTTGATGATATTATTATATTGATTTTTCTTCAAAGATGATTTAAAAATTGCTTGTTGTTTTTGTACGTCCACTTGTCTCTAACTCCCGCTCAATTAAATCTTCTCCGTTTTCCTTACACAGGAGAAATAATTATAAGGCCAGCAAAAATAAAAGCGTATTGCTGTTATAAAATCAGCACCAAGCAGCAAATAGTGAACATGGCAACAGTAAATAAAAATGTTAAAAAATTACATCTATATTTTTGTAAAATTTAACAAACTTTTTTAGGATACCTTAAATCAAGCTTTTGGGAAATTGCTGCTATCGCTGAAAACGAACGAAAACGTGCTCAAGCGTGAAACCACAGAACTCTTCACTTAAACACTTTACAACATTTCTTATATATCAGGATCCACCGAAAGAGATCATAAATAATAGATACCGAGTGATTACAGTATTTTTCATTTACATAAATATATACACTATTATATAAATATTTCATGGGAATGGGAGGGACCATCAGGGCACCCGATTGAAGAATCCTTGATGGGGAGAGTGTGAATGCTAACTCCCCATTGCTAACAGTTTGTGAATAGAGGGCAGGCTCTTCTCCCCGCCCATTGGGGCATCCTCATGTTATATGGCTTGCTCTTTTGACCAATTGTTCAATCTTGTTGTTGGAAGGAGATTCTTTATATCCCTGTGGATACGTATAAGTGATGTTGCCTATCGATCCACCCAATCCCTTATTGGCCCTTCATACAATGACATGATTAGGATAATCAGTGGTTATTAAAGCTTGATCAAGTCTAACAGCGAGGAGAGCTCACTGCTGTCGGACTTAGTTTCCGTGCTACAATGCGTGGTAGTATATATCATACATCATACATACAGAATGCCGAAATTTATCTCCGATCAATTAAGTCATTCGCATTACATTGAAATTTTGGTATGGTATTTTTCCACATTTCAATTATATCTCATATTTCAATATGGTGATTGGAAAAAATCACAGTTTTGCCAAAAAGCTGATTTATCTTCGCAATGACTACTATAAAACTATTTGGTCATGTTTTTTGCCGTTTCAAAAACCTCAATGCTAATTTGCCGTATAATTTACTGAAGGCAAAATGGTTTTAAAATGCTTTTTTGCCTGAACATAATAAGATAATATGAATGACTACTAAAACGGCATCGTGAAACAGTATTTTACGAGTTCGTAAAGTCGTAATAAAACCTTTGATAGGAGAACGGTTCTCAGGGGATTTTCATCAGCCAAAATGAGGTCGACAATCTTGAGGTTTTTTCAAAGATGAAAACCACATTTGCTACATGCTTTCAAGAGAAGAAATAAGAGCATATAATGTTCTATAGTGGACCTTTCTGCATTGCTAGAGTTGAAGTTACTTTAAAAATAAATAAAACATAAATTATAAGTCAGTTAAGCTGCTCTCTAGCTTGCTTTGATAACGCATTTTGATGATATCAACTCACGAATTTCGAAGTCCGACTATAGAATCGTTCATGGCAACTATTGGTCCAGAACCGTAGACCCGTGTGAGAACGTCCGCAACAGCATCGTCGAAGTCTGCCTTATCTGTTGTTGTAGTTCGAAGCCATGCGTATTTAAGCGACAGCTCAAGATCCAACTAACTCAATTGTCTTGCAAATATGAGTCTAAGTGTTCAGATTCAACTGCTGATCTTGGGAGTGCTCAGTGCTGGCAGCATCCTAGCTGCCAACAGCACTGAGAATAGCGCGGGATTTGGATACGAACTTCTTCTGGCAAAACTGGACTACCTGGAGTACAAGTAAGATAGTATCAAATAAAATACTGATTCTAATAGAACGTATTTTGATTTCGCAGATTTCTAGAACTACAGGTGGAAAACAAAGAACAAGCAGAATCGATTCTTGAAAACCAGAACAAAACCAAACGTGAATTAATTGAACAGACTAGGTAACACTTTAATTGATGTTTTGTATTCTCCCAATGCACGTAGTAACGATCTATGATGAAATTTGTCAGAAGCAGATAATTTTTCATCAACATGAGAGGTTCTAGAGTGGACAGTAATTTATTGCTAGAGAAGAAATAAAGAGAAAGTATTTATAGTTCCGTTAGAGTACGGCAGGCTGTGTAATTGAATGTCGCAGACTTCCATTCAAATGCCCTTCCGATTTTTTTCATCTTGCATCTTTCAATTTCACAGCCTGCTGTACTTTAACGGAACTTTCAATACTTTCTCTTTACTTCTTCGTTCATGTTGATGGGAAATTACCTACTTCTGACAAATTTCATCATAGACTAGGTAAGTTTGTATCTTTGTAGAGGATGAATCAGATATTGATGCTTCGCTCTATTCGTTTTTTGTAATGCTTCATAGTTATTACAAACAAACGTTTGCATTCATAGGAATCGAGTTGATTTAAAAAATTTAAACAAAATGTAAATTTAAATCCAGTAATTATTTTTTAGTGAGATATTGGAGCAACAGAAAATATTTTCCAACCATGAAAAAATAATGAATTCCTTGTTCGAACTGAATCCTCGCAAACAGCCATCTGACAACAGTAAACTACTGACGATGTTGTTGGACCAAAAAGATGTTGGAGTTCCATCTACCGTACAATCTTGTGCCCAAGAAAAAACGAAAAAGTCCGGCCGTTACTGGATGAATCTCACGGAAGTGTATTGCGAGCAGGAATTACATGGGGGAGGCTGGATTGTGATTCAGAATCGGTTCAACGGATCGGTAGATTTCTTCAAAAAATGGGCCCTTTATAAGAATGGTTTTGGTAGTCTAAACGGGGAGTTTTGGCTTGGATTGGAAAAGATACACCAGCTGACATCGGCCAGAACGCATGAACTTTTGATTTACTTGGAGGACCACGCCGGGGTTACGAAGTTTGCCAAGTACGGAAAATTTGCCATCGGAAATGAAAGCGAACAATATGCATTGAGTACACTGGAATCCTATAGTGGTACTGCGGGGGATGCCCTGACTGGCCACAAGGATATGAAATTTTCGACTGTTGATAGGGACAATGATACATATTCAGGAAATTGTGCTTCATTTCATCATGGTGGATGGTGGTACAATAATTGTCATACTTGGTAAGGTGTTCTGGGCTTGGTCTTTGTATAAACGTTTTTCAATGATCTTACTTTCATCCATACAGCAATCTGAACGGACCGTATAGAAAAGGAAATGTTTCTGATACAATGACTTGGTATACATTCCATAATTCATATCGCGAATTGAAAATATCGAAAATGATGATCAGAGAAACTGGCTCTTGAATAAATGAATATTAATCTCAATAAAAGTAGTTCTGTTCGTTTTGGTTCCCTATTGTCCTTATCGCGTAACATGCTTTCTCCGCGAAGCAACAAAAATAAAAATTTCCCTCGATTAATAATAAGCCAAATGGTAACGTAAATAACGAAAATGTTTGCAATATTTCATAGCGCCATTCAACAATGTTTGCAATCTTTCATACAATGAGACTAGATTCAAGCGTTATATGGCTTAAATTCAGTTGAATTATCCCATTCTTTCTGCCAAATCTAGCATTCCCTTTATGGTGCATTAGATAACACAGAAAATTCAATGTTTCTTTTTATCTGTCGCGTATAAAGGCTAGACCATTTCGCATTTAAATCTGCTTCCGTTCCGAGATATTAAAATGAAGACAACGAAAACCTAACTATCCACCTTATCCATCCATTGAGTCTACTGGGACTAGTGATTAAAACGTTCAACAACAAACATATTTTATTCTTTGTTTATTCCCATGATGGCTCAATTACGTTTTGGAAACATTCAAATAAAACTTGCTACTTTTCAAGAGAGACCGTATTTTTTGCCCTCTCTTTAAATGTGTGTTGTTTTTTTTAAATTTTAACCGATTGAAGCACAACAAGTTTACTTTTTAAAAATAAAGAAAAGATTTTTCTTCTGAATTTTGATAAATTTGTCAAATTTTTTCAAGACCTAGAAATTGGTGTTAAAATATATGTATAGAAGTCTGAAAAAAAAACAAGTATTGTTTTACATACTCTAATTGTTATGTTTTGTATTCTCCGTGCGTGGAGTAACGATTATGAAGTGGAAGGAGATGTTCGCTCATCACCATGACGTCACCAAGAGTGGACAGTAATGTTTTTGCTAGAATGAAAGATATAAAGAAAGTGTTGGAAGTTCCGTCGGTGTACGGTAGATTGAAATAAACCTGACGGAACTCTCAACTCTTTCTCTTCATACCCTCCATTCTGGCAAACAATGCTGTCCACTCATGGTGCCTCATGATGATGAGCGGAAATCTCCTTCCTGACATCAAAGTCTGAACAAATAGTCAAGGTGTCGAAAGTAACATTTTGTAAACAATGACTTCTAGCGCATCTTTCTGGGATCTGCCCTCCCACGAACCAAATAGCACACAGGAATAGATACAAAGAGTTATAACCTTCCCGTTGGTAGTGGATGTAGATGTTAGCAACCTGGCATTTCCAGGAAATTTAAGTTTTAAGTCATTGTTTACAAATGTTACTTCGACCTTTTGACGATTTTCTCTAGAAGTATTGTTTTACAATGTTTACATAAAGGGCGTTCAATAAAAATAGAATGATTTCACTACCTTTCTGTCATTAAAGTTAAGAGCGTAATTTTTCCTCTCTCCAAGAGAATTGCTCTCTGGACTCCTGGAATGGGTGGCATGTTTCTTTTCGCTCCGGGTGCTGTCAGTTCAATCGAAGATGGCGTCGAAACAGCAAGCACTCCGCGTGCGTATTGCCACGGTTTTACGAACGCATGGTCATCGTGGAAAAAAGTTTACGGTAGTCCGCACCGGACAATCGTGCCCTCGATGCAGGTTACCGGATTTTGGCATCCCTGAGCGTGGAGCGGAAGGCAGGTAGCTGTCGCCCAGCAAAGATAATGACGAAGAAGAAGAAGGAAGCGTTGAAAAAGCGGTTCGACAACAAGGACGGAATGAGTTTGCGTGAATATCACTGTTCCCATACCCTTGATTTTCCGAACCTCAGATGTAGGACATCATCTGTCGGAAGAAGACTCGGTCCCCCGAGTACGCGAACATGATATGTGACCGTGAAATCGCAGTGCCGGTTGATGACGACGAACCACCGTGGGACATCGTTCGTGCTGGACGATGAAAGTTGCTTTTCGCATCTCCGAGAGACCCACGTTTCAGGAAATGACGGCATTACTATTCCAGCGCGCCAATTTGAAAAAGTGGCACGCTGTACGTCGCCATATCTTTGGGAAGAGGGATTTCGAAGCCCTGGTTCAAGCCGAGCGGTGCTGGCCATTCTGCTGCCGTTCTTGGAAGGAGCATCACTGCCGGATGGAGTGAGTACGTCTTCTGGCCGGATAAGGCGTCTTCCATTACGCCAAGAAGACGCTGGAGTATCACCGGGTAGGAAAGATGCCAGAAAGAAGGAACCCGACGAACTTGCCCCAGTGCCGTCCCATTGAGGATTTTTTTCGGAAGATGGACGTCAGTGCCGTTCAGCGCGCTTGTGAGAGCATCGCGACTAAGTTGCGTCGTACGGCTGACCAGGGCCTCACTGAATTCGTTCTTCGAAGTGAGTTGCAGGTATTTTTGAAATAAACCTTGCTACCGAAAACAAGCAAAAACGTGTGTTCATTTCAGTTTTATTTGCGCTACTTTTTCGGATCGTGGAGAAAGTTGACGTGATTGACGTACTCTTACATTCCGGTTGACCTTCCGAGCAATTTGACGAATAAGAGAGTCGAGATTCTCTGCTTAACTCGTTATTTTGTCCGTTCTTCAAACTACAATTCTTTTCCCTCGGCATTTTTGAAAAAGCCTAGGGCAATCCAGGAGTTGTTACGAGAAGTCTGAAAATAAATCCGCGCCGAATCCGCGCGAGTTCAAAAATCAAATCCGCGCCTTCAAATCAAATCCATACACGAATGTTCTGCTCTAATCAAACAAGCGTCAAATATATGGGATGGGGAACGGCTTCATCAGTGGGCGAACCTCATTTCAAACAGGGGTAAACAATGACATGCGTTGCTCCTCATTTTTTGGCGGTATGCTGCAAATAACAAAAGTAGATTTATGATTAATTTCCTCAAGAAAAAACCCGGAAGCTTGGAATAGGGTCTCGGTGGAGCTGAAACCGTTACCCACAATGTCGTTGTCTGCGTTTTTGGCGACCAGTTGGATGCATTGTTCAAAACAGGAATGTAATCGAAAACTTTCAGTGTGAAATGAAACCTGTAAAGGGAAACATAAGTCACGATGAGCTAGGTCCGATACGAATTGACCGATAACCAACTATGACCCGTGTCCAGAACAAAAACAGCCAATGACCCAAGATGCAGTGACGCCTGGCCGAGCATCCACCTGAAGAACTGGGACGAAAAAAAAAAAAAAAAAAAAAAAAAAAAAAAAAAAAAATTTGATTTGAAGATGGAGTGCGAGTCTGACTCCAGATCACAGATCCAGGCGGGGGGATGCTCTGCATCGTCAAAACCGTTTCATATTTTGTCAATGATGGTGTATTAAGATAGGTACGTACTTATTTGTGCTGACACATGCGATCGTAACGCCAACATAACGTTCTCAATATGCCTTCATATGAGCTAATATTTCCCTTTCTGATTGTTGCTCTGCTAGATGTTTATCTTTTTGTTTCAAAAAGAACTTTCAGGAATGATGGTTCCGCGTTATTGGATGTCATAGATGTAGTTTCTTTTTCCATCAAATTTAAAAACATCTTCTTTAGCACTGTCCTTTTCATTCCTACAACTTCTTCTTGCTTTTTGATCTGGTTGCCTTGCTTCCTTCTTTGCTTCCTTATTTTTGTGCGCTCCACTAATTCAAATCTCTTTTGTTTCTGACGCGGATTCGTAAGATTGCCTATAATTTCACTTCTAATCAGTCGCTGAAACGGCAATCTGGTTATATCATTCTCACGGAAAATGTACAACTCAAAATATTTTTTACGATTATTGAACTTCTTGTTACTTTCACTGGTGCAGTTTCCGGTAACACATGTTGAATAGTGAAAATTTTGTTTCGACTCTGCATTAGAATGAGATACACCAAGAAGTTACAATGTTGGTATGACTATTCTCATTTCAGAGAAGCATAGTATAGATAAAAAATCAAGTACTTCCAAATCTGTTTCTGATTCAACGTGTTTGAATTTATTTGACAGCAGCCATAAGTACTTTATGATTTCTTCTTGAATTTTGGGTTGTCTAATTTGCGTCAATATGACAAACTAAGTGGACGATTTCTTTGAGTGGAATACTTATTGCTGATCCTTCCCAACCTTGAAGTTGCTGACTAGTCTAACAAATTCTGTTCGGAACATCTTTGACTCTAAATATAGAGGGCAGTAACCTTAGTATGATGCTTTAAATGTAATGAAATTAGATGTTTTCAGTTGATTTCCTGCGGCATCAAAGACGGATTTTAACATAACAATTACATCCGTATCCTTAAGAAATGTTCTTCCATTAGCATTTTGTTGTGGGTAACTACATATCTGTTTTGGATCATGTGGCTTTCTTGACTCACCAAGTGAACAAAGAAACTGAGAATCCTATCATAATATCTAAAGAATAAACCTGTTTGTTTAAGACCTTAAGCAACTTTTCGGTGTACCTCTGCTGATTGAATCACAAAGAACCTGCTCTTTGATATCCATAATAGTAAATCTTCATTTCTTCTTCTCGCTCCGTTTTTGCCAATATACAATTTCTTTGAAAGAAACTAAGTGGTGTGTGGTTGAAAGAACCATCTGCAATGGTCAAAATTGCCTACCAGGTTTCAACATGCTTTGGAAACGTTTGAGCTTGGTGATGCAACTTTCTTTGAATTCTTATACATCGACAGAACGACAAAGTAATATGATACAGATGCTTTACGCCAAATCAAACATATCAGCTGGCTGATAGCAATATAAAATGGATTTATAATACGCATATATATACTATGAAGAACAAATATTGTAAAATACTTTCTTGATTTTTATGTTTAGAATTGATCCTAGAATCACATTTAAATTCTAAATATTAAACGTATTTCAAAACAATTCTTAGGTTGGATGTTAATCCTCATACGGAATTATTACAAAACTTCTAGAAATTGTTATTTTGAAATTCCTATGCTGTCTCTTTTGTTTAACGAAGTTCTCATCTTAATTATTGTCCAATGATAATCAAATTACTTGAAGAGAGATGCAAAATTTCTTACATTTTTTGTGTTGTGGCTTTAGCACTCAAAGGCAACAATTTGACCTTCTTTGTTTTATCACCTATTTTTCAAAATAACACGCTCTGGTTTTGCACTCTTTGTGAATTAATTTAACTCATTCTGAATGCCTTTATTCATTGGAGTATATCAATATAATTATTACGGTGATCCGATGTAAATCGCGCCAGAACGAATTTGCGCTGAACAAATCCGCGCCAAATCATAAAATCGAAATCATGAAATTCGCCGAAATCACGCTACCGTATTCTTCCCTGAAATATATTTGAAATCACAAAAACAATATGCTAGAATCACGGTTAGATATCTATCTACGCAAAGTACCGGTCATAAATCGATGAATACTAATACAATCACAAATCCAGGTGTACGAGATCGATGTACGCTATATTCATTTCCTACTGAGATGGGAACTTGAAAATTCTAAGTCAAACTGCTGCTATGTGAGCGCGTAAACAAAAAAAAATCCGGTGCCCCCAGCTGGCGGATACACTGTCAAACGAAATACCTGAATTGAGCATTGAAAAAAATCCTGCAAAATTACGAATCAAATCTAGCTTTATGTGTATGGTATAATTATTTCGCGCACTGTATATGACTGAAAAAATTCTTTATTTGAATTGTTTATTGAACACCTGTTTCCAGTCTGCTGCAACGGTTCAAAAAGGTCACTTAGGAAATCATCTATTCTTTTCAAGCTCTACGGCCTTGCTCTGCTCCTCGTTGCTCCAATGGGCTTAAACATATTTTATTTTTTTACCACGGAGGAGAGTGGTAATTAAAAATCAAAAACATACATAGACAAAATGTTTTCACAAACAGTTAGAAGTAGTCTTACAATATTACTACGCTATAAGAGTTAATGAAAGGAATCAGTCTTAAGGCGAAGCTATTTGGAAGCTACTGCGTGAAATTTCAAGAGAACAAATCTCTGTTCCCACAAAACATGCCAATCTTAAATTGCTACTCATTGATTGCAGCACTGTAACTAACAGGGAGTGACAAATTCATCATTTTATGTTTTGTTGAAGCTAACATTTGCACTTATGTAGTTTCAGGCTATGCACGGAAAACAAATCCATGTCTGTTTTCATGAACAAAAAATCATGATACTAACTCTCTTCTTATTTTATGAATTCGTGACTCTTCTTCATGGTTTCATGATTGAGAAGACAGATGCGAGTCATGAACTTAGGAAGTCTTGTTTGGCCTCTAATCTTAAATTATGTATTTAGCTTCATTGGGCCGTTCCCAACGCTGTTCTACTTTGTATGGACTGTTTTAGTTTACAACTAGAACTGAAACAAGCCATTCCCAATGATGTGTTGCAGTTATACTTTTCGAGCAAATTTTTGCAACAGATTTACAACTGCTCGACAGCTCTGTTTTATTTTCAACGCGATTTGAAACACGGATGCAAGATTGTTTTAAGCTGGGTTTCCTTGTAGTTGTGGCAGCTGTTATAACTGATGACTTTCAAATTAGCGGTTTTTAGTTTGTTTTGCAAGTGATTTTTTTAACGCGAAATTAAGATCGACCAATATTTTTAATACATGGCATTGAGATTAACGTGTTTTTGTTTTAATTTTGACAGTTCCAAAATTTAAAACTGGCAAGCAGTTTGCAACAAACATGAAACTTAGCGTTGGGAACGGCGTTAGTCTTGAGTCTTTACAAGAATAACTGTAGCGTAGTCAGTACATCCACCAAGTACTAACACAGAGCTTTTCATCAACACTAGGTTCGAATTCTGAAAACACAACATATTCATGGAATCATGACCTATTTTTCTCGTTTAGAGGAACACATTATTTCCCGTGTGGTTTCCTTGTATATGCTTAAAAGTATTGTTTTTTTTCGGATTCACTTTGCTGTTATCCACAAAATACATAATACTGATAGAGGAAAATTATCTGCCAAACTATTCATTCAAAAACTTTTGCGTAAGGTAATCAAATTTAGGGTAAAAATTGCCGATTTTTCATGGGTTTACCTTCACCCGCACTGACGAAACTATCCATGGAGCATCAATCATAGTAACCCATGAGTCAGCAGACAGAATTTGACAGCTCTATCAGTCGAACTATAACCGTGACGGCAAAAACAGTGAAGCAACTCCGTTCACAAGTGTGCGCGTTCAAATAACGGTACCCCGCCGCGTCGAAAACATCGTGCGGCACTTTGTGGACGCCGGATACGTCCGTTCCGGCATCTATAACATCTTGGCACTATTAGGCAACAATCAGAGCATCGACAGAAAGCCCGGTTCCGGACGGCCGGGAGATCGGTTCAAGCGGCCAATCAGTGAAAAAGTAACTGACGAACATGAACATACATGTCAGGAAGCGGAAGTCGCGTTCACTGGTTTCGGAGCTGCAGGCAATGACGCAGCGGCAGTGGCTGAATAAGGTGGTCAACTTGATTTTCCCGGCGAATCGCGACGTGGCGCTGGTGATGGACGACGAGATCTATCTCACCCTGGATGGCAACGACTGGCGGGGCACTTCGTATTTTACTTCACCCACGAAGGAAGTGTGGTCCGAGGAGAAGTTCATTTCACACACCAGGTTCCCCAAGAAGGTGCTGCTGTGGCTGACAATCAGCAAGAAGGGGATGTCAAAGCCGCTCTTCTTTCGCTCCGGACTGGCCGTGAACGGAAAAAATTAGAGTGCGAAATGCCTGCCGGAAGTTGCGTCGTTCATCAAGAAATACCATAAGACGCGGTGTTCTGGCCGGATCTGGCGTTGGCCTACTACTCGAAGCGATCGTTGGAGGAGATGGAGTGGCTGATTATCGATGTGATACTCAAGTCGGCAAACCCGCACAACGAAAAGAGGACATTTGATAATATTATCGTTGATTGTGAATGAATTCAGTTCAGTTTGACATAATAAATTTGATTTATGTTAATTTTGTTCATCTGTATGCCTTTTTCTTTTAATTTATCCAAATATACTATATTAGCAATATAATTTACTTCCTTTTTCCTCATATACAGGTCCGATGGAGCTTAATCTGGCAAATAGAGTGGATGCTGCAACAATTCGGACCACAATTCACTGGATTTTTTTTGCTGTGTGTGCAGGTGCATTGTCTTGATTTAAAATGTTTTTTTTCTCTGTAAACCGGGTCTTTTTTCGTAATTTTTTTCATCCAAATGGTCGACACAATAATAATCAGAGTTGATTATCTTATCAGTTTGGAGATAATCTATCAATTGAATTAATTTTGCATCACAATTAACTGATGCTAACACCTTCTTGCCCTGGATTTCTGGACACAAACCCGCTTCGGAGCCGAAGTGCCTGGTTCACACCACTCTTTAGCCCCTTGTTTTGATTCAGGATCATGGTGGTAGATCCAAGTCTCATCCATAGTCATGAATCGTTGCAGAAAATCCTTTTTATTCTTTCGAGATTGCTCCAAAAGTTGCTCATAAAGTCGCATTCGAACGTGTTTATGTTGCACTGTTAGCAAATGCGGCACCCACTGTACACACAGTTTTTTGAAGTCCAAAACCTCAGTCAAAATATGCCATGTTGTTCCATGTGAGATGCCTATGGTGTTAGCTATCACATCCACAGTGGATCGATGATCTTCCAAAATCATATCCTGTGTTTCCGCTATGGTTTCTGGTGTCGATGCACTTCTTGGACGTCCTGAGCGTGGATCGTCTTCGACGTTTGTACGGCCAGGCTTGAACTCCAAAACCCAGCGATGAACGGTTGACAGAAGAAGACTCCTTTAATGCCTTCACCATCTTAGCATGAGTCTCAGTAGCCTATGTACCTTCCAAAACGAAGGATTTAATCACTGCACGATTTTCGGATTTTTCAACTGTTAAAAATACACTGAAACGTCAAATGGCTTTTAAACATAGAATTAATTGACAGATCAAAATGAAATTGGAAATGAAATGATAACGGAAAACGGCATTCGATATGTCCAATTAGAATCGGCTTGGATCTAGCCTGTTTTCTTTCCGACAGGCAGGCATACTCAGATCGGGCTTTGCCGTTTGCCGTTGCCGTTATCATTGTGTTTGGGCCATAAGAGTAGTACAGCTTTAGGTCGCCTGCATAGGATGATTTCAGGTATCTGAGGACCAAGGCCGCGTCGGTAATATATCACAAGAAAAGGAATGGAGCTAGGTAGCTGCGGTGAGGAACGCCGGATGTAACTGAAAAGCTGGACGCGGCATAATCTAAAATCTTCACAGACTTAGTCCTACCAGTATGAGGGCCAGTTCAATAATTGATCGTGAACCCCCATTTCTCGTATTTGGAAATTGCAATCTGCGCTTGGGCATAAAACCGTATCGGTCAGGAGAAAAAGTCTGTGAATAATCGTGGACCAGTCTCTGGAAAACAATAAGTTCGAATAGCTTGGATACACCAGGTAGTGCAGCAATCCCACGATAGTGGGCGACGGATCCTAGGCATCCCTTTTTGTGTATTGGGAAAACAAATGACTCTTTCAAGTTTTCAGGAAACACAGCGGAAGTTAATGACAAACTGAAGACCGTAGCCAGGGGCGCAGCGAGTGTGTTAAGGCAACGCTTCAGGACAATTGACAGAATTGCTTCCCGGCTGAAATCATCATATCACTATAGTTGGATAGTGAGTACAGAGTCAAATACAGACAAGCGGGGAACGTTGCTAGTAGCCGCTTCAAGGCCCTCGGCGTCCAGAAGACTCTGCTGAATTGCGTACGGAACAAGTTGCCGATAACCGCAACAGAGTCAGCTTCATGAGTGCCGTCATAGTGAAGGGTGAACCAATTTCTTTCCGTTGTTCATTCACCAACCGCCAAAAGCTCTATGGATTCGTTTTGAGACGACTCTGTAATTGAGACTTAAAAGAGTTGTACAAACTGTTATTGAGGTTTCTTTAATCGTCGCTTACGCGTGCGTAAATTATGATGATGATGATGATTATGATGATGATGGTCCCGCCATTTACCCTTACAAAGGTTTGAGCTAGATGATTTATCCATTAGACAATTTATTTAAAAGCAATTGAACCAGTTATGCAAAAAAAACACGAACTGTTTTCATCTACAGAATCAATTTATCTTCAAAAACTGTTCATTTGCTTTACAGCGATATAATTGTGAAAAGCTATTGACGTCAACCACAAATGTTCATAAGTATTCCCAGCGATCAGGAAATCCTATTACAATTCAAATCAGAGAATCCCGTATAAGAACATCATCACAAGACAAGCCAATATCCGATCCTGCCCGCTACAGAGCCAATGCAGTTCCAATACTTATGGAGCCGCCAGCTTAGTTTTGGGCTGACCAAGGATATCCCCAACCAGGGAAATCGAGAAAATTTCCAAACCGAAAAAATCCTGGACCGGCCCTAGTCAAACTTTTACTTTCAACCACAACAGAATTGGCAAGGAATTCCCCGACAGTCAGCTAGACAAACCTCTACTATTTCATGGCATCTTCTCAAGCATCAAAGGCCAATATTTTTTTTGTGAATTCAAAAAGAAGTCCTTTATACCTGTATACCGTGCGCGAGGCTCAAACTTTTGTAGACTACTTCCTTTTTTTTTTTCTAACTGCAACCATATGAAACAAATTTCCATCATCATCATCATCACCGTGACGAACAAAACAGTTCGTAGTGTTGTTATCCTCGTAGAATTGATGCGATACTTGCTGTGTTTTCTAAGACTAGCCCTTTTAACTCCTTTCAAATGTTTGAGGCCGGAATTAGTCCAAGCAGGTATGTTGAGTTTCTTAGGCATAAATTGATCAACGGCGGACAGCAAAATTCGCATTATCATTTGCAAGGGTCGTATTCTAATCCACGTCAACGAGAAAGTTGTTCATTTCCTCAAAATCGCAGCATGGGTGAAGTCATAATCGGAGAACGAAATTCTCACTCAGCTGGGTGAAAACCATGCTCTCTCTCTCTCAAGCAGGTTGTCGATGAGTAGCGAACCGTTCACATTTTCATCTCTCCTTGTTTGCTGAGAATTCAGTATCCTCTCTCTTGCATATGTGAAAATATCTCTCTTCAGTAAATTGCAACGAAAATATTTTCTCATGTCACAATTTTTTCAGCTGAATATTACATAGCTCAAAACCTAGGATCGTACTACGAGGTAGCAAAGAACCGAAAATAAGGCCAAGCAGGTGCACACTGGTACCGCCGAAAAACTTCTGAAATAATAGGCATCCCGCGATGTGTCGTTCCACATGCCCCTAATGAAGATGTTGCTGATGATATTGAAGGTCAATATTAGGAAGAAGAAAACATTTGATATATAGTTTGCTTCAAATATACAAATTGTTGTTTGCTGATGACATGAAGACAAATTAGCTTTTTATCGAATAATAATGTCAGAATAAATCAAACATAAGGACTGATGCATTTTCAGGTGTCAAGAGGTAATTGAAAAATAACTATCGGCATCTAGGATTAACTATAAAAAAAAACGATTTATCAGCTACTCATGCTCTTTGAAAATTATGAATCGCCGTTGCATTTCTCGCGAAAACTGCTATGAGCGTATAATAGTCTCTTGCTTCTAACATTCTCATCTGTTTCTCCAAGCGGGTGAAAAAGAACGTTTCTCTTTTCAAGTAGGCAAAAATTTCAGTCTCTGGTCATAATAATAGTTTTCAATGTGGTCATTGAAGCTGTACTTCGGATTGAACTCTAGTGTCAATAGCAAAGGGGAATGATTTCTGCACCTTTTGACAAGCGGCGTCGGAGCTTGAAGAACGGAACCAGCAAACGGTTATTCGCGTTCGGAATGTCATTAACTTGCCGAAGTCTTGCAGGAGAATAAGCATCAAGCAAGGAGAGAGAAGCCGGTCTGAATGACGAACAGGAGTTGTCTGGGCCACGATGACGATGTTGTCGCTGGGTCCCATTTGAGACATGATCCAATCCAAAGAAAGAGTCTCGGTAAGGCTGCTCGAAGGTAGACATCGATCGCACAGATAGACTAACCGACCCAAAGATGTATCAACCGTCGAGTCTTCGGGAGGCTTCGGAAGACGAGATTGGAAATTTGAGTGCACGGCAAGAAGAACTCCACTACAGGTTTTCTTATTGTTATTGAGCGATGATCGGTCTAGCCGGTAGACATAATACGTGTCGTCTACCAGTTGCTTCGATAATGTGTTGATATCAGAAAGCGAAATTTTCGCCTACTTGAGAAGAGAAACGTCCTTTTTCACCCGCTTGGAGAACCAAAATGAGAATGTGAGAAGCGAGAGACTATTATACGCTCACAGCAGTTTTCGCGAGAAAAGCAACGGCGATTTATAATTTTCGGAGTAACTGATAAATCGTTTCTTTTTCAGTGAATCCTAGATGCCGATAATTATTTTTCACTCTCTTTTTGACACCTGAAAATGCACCCGTCTTCATGTTTGATTTATTCTAAAATTATAATTCTATAATGATGGTCCATGGCGGTACCAGTGTGCACCGACTTGGCCTTATTTTCGGTTTTTACAACCTCGTATACGATCTAAGCATGTTTTCAGTGAAAAATGTGACATGAGAAAATATGTTCGTTGAATTTTGGAGAGAGATATTTTCGCATATGCAAGAGAGAAGATAATGAATTATCGGCGAAAAAGGAGAGATGAAAATGTGAACGGTTCGCTACTCATCGACAACCTGCTTGAGAGAGAGCATGGTTTTCACCCAGCTGAGTGAGAATTTCGATCTCTGAGTTGATATTTAGCCAGGTTCCCGTGAATGCGTAACCATCGTAGCATGCATCACTGCATGCCAACTGGTACTCGGCGTATCTTCTCACGAGTCACCATGTCCTAGTGGGTTCAACCATGGATTCATGAATAGCACCTTCCAGAAAAACAGGATCGAATCTCATGTCAAAAACATTAAAAAAAAAAAACGCTGCACAAACTCCACGTGGTTGCGCCTTTTTCAATTACATTTCAAGTCGATAAGGTAGATCTGTCTGTCATTCATGCACCCAGCAGAGAGACGTTTCGTTTTAATTTGTAGGAAAATATGTGTAACACTTTGTATTGGTTTTGAGTCAATTAATTGAAAACGCGCAACATTCAAAACTTTTGACAGTTGCGCGTTTTCCATTAATTAGGAAGGTAGCTTCATAAAACGTACAAACCAGTTTCGTTGCAGAAAACAACAAAGGGATTCGTTAGTGCCACCTTCGATTTCGTAATATAAACTAAAATTAATTTTCAGTGTGTGATATGACTGAAAATGTAGGAAAATGAAGAGAGCATGTGAAATAAAAACCATCCAAAAATCAAATGAAGCGCGTGTGTAAAAACAAAAAAGCGAATAGAAGCGTGATTTCCGAGGACGGTCTTCTGGATTGAGGATCCGGACGTGTGTTAGAACAGATCCAGAATCGACATTCTTTGGTACCAGCTTATGCCTTGAATTGGACCAGATTTAAGAAAAGAAACGACCAGGTGCAATGGTGGATGTGGCAACGATTCAGCCTCCCACCATTGAGTCTCAACAAAATCATTTCAAGGATATTTTTCTAAAGGGCGAATCTAACAATGAGAGGCTCTCTCCTCTCTCGCTCTCTTTCATTTATTACAGTGCCATTACAGATAGAAACACACCAGTGCTGGCTACCATACTCTATAAATAGGTTAATGAAAAGCGTAATCGTAACTGGAATATGAATGAAAGGGAAAAAAGTGAAAGAGAGTCTCTCATTTGCAGATTCGCCCTATCCGCATCGCTCACATCCTCCCCAACGACGGCAGTAAAGTATCGTGGACCTGGAAGGTTTTTGAGTCCTCCTTTACATAGGTCTCATCGTCCATCAAAACGCATGCATCCGGATGCTGCAAAAGACGCGAATACAATTTCCGGGCCCTCGTTGCTGCTCGCTTCTTCTGTTCTGCACTTTGTTTAGAGATTTTCTGCTTCTTGTAGGTCTTCAGGTGGTTTCGCCTCTTGATACGCTGGATCATTCCGACACTCGTTCCTGCTTTTTTGGCCAAATCACGTATTGACATTGATTTGTTCTTCATGATTAGAGATACCACTTTCTGCTCCAGTTTCGGGTTGGAAGAACCGGGTTTTCTGCCTCTTCCTGGTAGCTCATCCAAAGATTAGTGTTCCTCAAACTTATTAATGATGGTTTTAACACTCGCATGATGAATTCCAAACCGCGTCGCCAATTTTCGCAGTAGTAATACCTTCTCACTTAGCCATGTGTCCAGAACCTTAATTTTCACTTCCTTTTCAATACGCGACATTTTGAAAACGCAGAATTTGAACCGCACAAACAAGTAAACAAAAGAAAGCTGACAGTCAAACGCACAGCATGCAGTGTTCAGAGCACAAAACCATCACAAATACATGCGTACAACCCAAATGTATGTGGATAGCTTATATTCGATACACTCCTTATTTAGGTCAGATTTGGCCTCTTGACAATTGAAAAAAATGCGTCCTGGAATGATAGAAAGCACAAGAGGTAAAACTTGTGCCATAAATAGCAAATCCGCCTTGCTGTTCAGAACTTTGCCCGATTGGAAAATACTGGGCTCTGGTTAGGTGGAAACTAAGAAGAAAGCAAATGAAATCGACGATTTCAAAGGAAGATGAAGAACCGCCACCGCCAGCGTATCTGGCGAGTTAGAGAATTTCGAAAAACTAACATCTTAAACCACTGTTTTTACTTTCATTAAACTCTATTTTACTGGAATAAACATATTTAACGAATCTGAAATATAACGTGGACCGCCCCAACAACTAACTTTTTCACATTTTGTACTAGCAAACAATACAAAAAATTTCTACAGTTAAACATCAAAGTAGAACAGTAGATGACAAAATACCGGCAGTTGTCAAACAAAAGCAAAACAAATGAAATGGATACAACTTAAACGCTTCTCTTTAGCATTACCTCCAAAAATGTATCAAAATTCGGCTGTAATTTATTCTGCGATAAGTCATAAGTTGAAAATGCTAAGTATGAAAAAAAACGATAATATGATCCAGACAAAAAAAAATCGCAGAGGAAAAAAATCCCAAATGCTGCCGACAATATGGGGTTTTTTATTACCCATTGAAGTGAATCACTTATGCTTATGCACTTCGAGAGAAAACATAAAGCATAGAATGTTCTATAGTGGATTTTTTTAATTGCTACTGTTGTAGCTATTTTAACAATAAATAACACATAAATAATTAGTCATTTGAACTGCTCTCTGGCATGCTTTGATAACGCATTTTGATGATAAAAACTCACGAATTTCGAAGTCTAATTATAGAATCGTTCATGTCAACTATTGGTCCAGAACCGTAGACCCGTGTGAGAACGTCCGCAATAGCATCGTCGAAGTTTGCCTTATCTGTTGCTGTAGTTCGAAGTCATGCGTATTTAAGCGACAGCTCGAGGTCCAACTAACTCAATTGTCTTGCAAATATGAGTCAAAGTGTACCGATTCAACTGCTGGTCCTGGGAGTGTTCAGTGCTGGCAGCATCCTAGCTGCCAACAGCACTGAAAATAGCGCGGGATTTGGATACGAGCTTCTTCTGGCAAAACTGGACTACCTGGAGTACAAGTAAGATAGTCTCAAATAAATACTGATTCAAAAATAATTGATGTATTTCAATTTCACAGATTTCTAGAACTACAGGTGGAAAACAAAGAACAAACCGAATCGATTCTTCAAAACCAAAACAAAACCAAACGTGAATTAATTGAACTGACTAGGTAAGTTTGAATCTTTTTTTCAGGAATACAAACACGAAACACAAACATAAAAACCGAGTTGTTATAGATTTAAGAAAGAGGTAGATTTTAACACAGCTGTAAAATTTTCTAGTGAGATATTGGAGCAACAGAAAATATTTTCCAACCATGAGAAAATAATGAATTCCATATTCGCGTTGAATCCACGCAAACAACCTTCTGATAATAGTAAACTACTTACGATGTTGTTGGACCAAAAACATGTTGGAGTTCCATCTTCCGTACAATCTTGTGCCCAAGAGAAATCGAAAAAGTCAGGGCGTTACTGGATGAATCTCACGGACTTGTCTAAGTTTGAAGTGTATTGCGAGCAGGAATTACATGGGGGAGGCTGGATTGTGATTCAGAACCGGTTCAACGGATCGGTTGATTTCTTCGAAAAATGGGCCCTTTATAAGAACGGTTTCGGAAGCTTAAACGGAGAATTTTGGCTTGGATTGGAAAAGATACACCAGCTGACATCGACCAGAACGCATGAACTTTTGATTCACTTGGAGGACCACGCCGGGGTTACGAAGTTTGCCAAGTACGGAAAATTTGCCATCGGCGATGAGAGCGAACAATATGCATTGAGTACACTGGAATCCTATAGTGGTACTGCGGGGGATGCCCTGACTGGCCACAAGCATATGAAATTTTCAACCATCGATAGGGACAATGATGTATATTCAGGAAATTGTGCTTCATTAAATCATGGTGGATGGTGGTACAATAATTGTCATTCCAGGTAAGGTCTTCTGGGCTTGGTCTTTGTAAAAACGTTTTTCAATGTTCTTACTTTCATCCATACAGCAATCTGAACGGACCGTATAAAAAGGGAGATAACCCTGACACAATGACTTGGCATTCATTCAGTAACAAAAGTTATGGATTGAAAATATCGAAAATGATGATCAGAGAAATTTAGACTGACTTTTGAATAAAGTAATCTTATTATTAATGAAATGTTGGTTCTGTTTATTAGATTTCTTATTATTCTAATACGATGACATGGTTTATCCCCCAAGCAGCTCGCGTATAAAGGCTAGATCATTTAGAAATAGGAAAATCCATTTTGGCGATGGTGGCGCATTCAGTGGTCGGACATGCAAGCGTTCTACCGTTCTCAAGCAGTTCCGCGGTTGCAAGACTGTGGCCCGAAAGGTTTTTGCTGAAACTTTGAATTGGCAGCAGGTGTTGATGTCGATCAAGGGTCCCAAAAAATACGATGCCAGCCGTAGCAGAAAAAATGATGAAAGTTATCAGACGTGTAAAATTTCTCTTCATTAAATTCCTAGTCAATGTAAAAATAAAATGCAAAATTGTTTGACTAGGCGATACAGGGTAACGATCTGGTTTGGTGATATTATTTAGGCCACAGTTATCATCTATGAAACGGAACTGTCCATTACTTTTAAAAACACAGTGCAGTGGACTTGCCCAGCTACTGTTGGATGGGCTGCAGATTTCCAAGTCGCACATAAGACGAAAATCTTTTTTTTGCGGCTCTCATCTTATCTGGTTGCATCCACCGAACTTTTGACGCCACCGGTGGTCCTCGTGTGACTACAGGGTGCGGCAGAAAATAATGCGAAAATATTCAAATTTGAGTATTGGGTTAATTCGTGTAGCTAGTGAATAATTTCTGTTGAAAGTGTATTTGTTTATGTTTATTTTCAAGTGCTTCATCCAAACATTCTATTTGTTTTATTGCAAATTCGTCAAAATGTTCGCGAAAGAAGCGATCACCAGTTTGTTGCTCACCCAGAAGAAGCCGAAAGAGATTGCCAAGGTGGTAGGGTGCCAGCAGCGGAAGCCGGGACTTTGCACGCACGCCGAACGTGATCAAATCGGTCCGTGCAAAAATTGCACGCAACCCGGTGCGTTCCATAAGAAAACTTGCAAAGGAAGCCAATATTTCGTAGAGTCATTAAAGAAGACCTGCATGCATCTTCGAGAGCCAGAGTGAAACGCCACTTGATTACGGACCGGGTCAAGGAACTACAAGTGACTCGTTCCAAGAGATTGCTTTCCTTGTTGAAGAAGGAAAAAATGATAATCCTGTTCTCCGACGAAAAGCTATTCAAACCGGTTCATTTCACCGCAGAAAATGGAGAATGTTCCGGAAAAAGTGAAATTCAAATTTCAAACCAAACATCCGGCTGGTGTCATAATGTTTGGCTTGGTGGCGTCCAACGATTTGAAAATGCGCCTGTTTTCATTGATACTGGAGTTAAAATCAATACCGAAGTGTATATCGGTATTTTAAAGGACCAAGTGCTTCCCTGGGTGAAGGCCAACTTCTCCGAGGACTAAAACGTTGTCCTACAGCAGGATGGAGCGCCGTGTCACACGTCCAATCGAATCCAACAATGGTTGAACGATAACATGAAGTTTTGGCCGAAGGATTTGTGGCCCCCTAGCAGTCCAGATCCTAATCCGTTGGATTATTCGATTTGGGAATATGTTGAAGCACGAGCCGGCAAAACATCACACCCTAGTGTGGAAACCCTGAAGTCAACCATAACACGCACATGGCAGTAAATGTCGGAGGACTACGTCCGAAAGGCATGCTCTGGCTTGCAGCGTCGGCTCGAGGATGTTTTTAATAAAAATGGAGGACACATTAAATAAATTTGTTTAAAAGGACTTTTTAAAGATAACTGCACTCGAAAATGTTGATATTATTGCTTGAATTAGTTGAAAATGGGATTTTAAAGAAATAGAACAAATTTTCGCATTATTTTCTGCCGCACCCTGTACTTTCATACGACGAATTTCCGCAGTTAGTATTTAAATGGTTTCAGACATGATTTAATCGGTGTTGTCACAGGAACTTGATCCACAATTAACCGTTTTCACTGTAGAGTGACTTGAGGATGCATGACAAGATAGAATAAACATCATTTTCAACAAGCTTTCGCCCAAAGTTAAGACAGTTGACAATTCTCTCATCTTTGTCAACAAAGGTCGCATATTTGTTTGGATCGAATTTCTTCCGAGAGAACTAAACGAGCGAATTATCGATCCTCCAAAGCAATATACTTGTCAGCAGCTGGTAAATTTGCAACCAAATCGGTTTTGCGACGATGTAGTAGAATTCAGTCTCGTCATTCACGATTTTTGCGATGTGGAATTGCATCTCCGCCTGCGCAAACCATATCACAGGGTCAGCCTTTTAAAAGTCTGGCAACTACATTGGAAAAGACGCTATCACCGGCGTCTCCAAACAAATTTCACGTCCATGAAAAACCATGACTGTTTCGAGGGGATTTTATTTATTCGCGACGTCGCCACCAATGTGGCGGTCCTCCTTTGGTCCTCAGGACCAGCTGCAGGCGATTCGGCATGCTCTTCTCCAGATTATTTAGGTGCTGTTGATCAAACTCTTCCCAAACGCGGTTCAGGGCTTCAAAATAGATGAATTTATATTAGTAACACCAGTTTTGTCAACCCTGCAATCTAGAATCGCCCGCAAGTTCTTGATGGGATTGAGGTCCGGGCTTTGAGGAGGCCATTCCAGTGGTTTGGTCCGACAAGACCGGAATCAAGACTTGGTTTTCTTAGCAGCATGCTTCGGGTCGTTGTCCTGCTGAAGTACGAACTTCTCTTCAAGATCCGTCTGGATCCACAAAACCTTCAGATTTTCTCGCAGGATGTTCATGTAGGAATGAGCCGTCATTGTCAGGTCGATTTTCACGAGGCTACCCACTCCACCCACCGAAAAAACACCCTCAGACCATTACATTTCTCCTCCATGCTTCACAATGTATTAGATGTGACGCTCCTGGAAGCACTCATGCGCGATCTTGCGTAACACATGAACACGACGCTTTCGATTGAAAAAGCTTGAATTCTGATTCGTCCGCCCAGAGAACCGCTTTCCAGAACTCTACGGGCTTATCAGCGGGCTTATGCAGCAATTTCAAACCTGAGCCGTTTGGCTCTGTTTGCCTTGCTGATAAATGGGTGCTTCCGGGCAACATTGTTAATTGGGCCCTGTGCCCCTGACCAGACACTGATAGCTGAAGAGATTCCTGGATCTCACAGACAGTTACTGTACAGTCCGATTCACCGTTTTGTACATCACGAACCACAAATTTTCGGATACACAATGGAATTGCTTTCGAAAATCACCACGTTCTCCATTGGTTTCAACTGAATCAAATGCGATCACGTGTACAAATGCATCAGGTCAAGCCGTTTGATGAGGTGTGAAGGTAGTTCGCCTCCCCGCGTTGCACCTTGGAAACGTTAAGTTCCCCTTAACGGCTAAACGAACTACGGATGGAGCGTCCCGTGGCACAGGTCATCTCCGTCCTGTTAAAACCTTGGCAGGCCTCCAGTACGTTCCATTCTCCACCGCCCGACCTCGCCAGTCGAGTGCGGGAGTAGGCTCAGATGACCC
>JASCZW010007696.1:0-61365 GCA_034211315.2 Aedes japonicus
CTCACGGTACAGGCTGGGGAGAACTGTACGATGACAACCGGTCTTCCCTAATATATGACCTCTGTGACAACTTCAATATGACAGTACTTAACAATGGAGAAGTAACACGTTTGGCTGGTACATCCTCAGTTGGCAGTAGATTAGACCTCACACTTTGTTCGAATTCATTATCGTTGGATTGCACATGGAATGTGATTCAAGATCCCCACGGTAGTGATCACTTGCCCATACAAGTTTCGGTTGCCACCGGGTTCAATCCGTCGAAATCTGTTAACGTCACGTATGATCTTACCCGTCACATCGATTGGACAAAGTTTAGGACAGCAGTAGATGAAGCCGTAACGACGGTAGAAAGGCTTTCACCGCTGGAAGAGTATAACTTCCTCTCCAACCTGATCTTAGACAGCGCGCTTCAAGCTCAAACTCGACCAGTTCCAGGGACGTCATCTCGCAGGAAACCTCCTTCTCCATGGTGGGATCAGCAATGCACCGAGGTTTACCGTAAAAAGTCCGACGCGTTTAAAGTTTTCCGTAGACGTGGAACACCTGAGCACTTCGAAGTATACACGGCTCTCGAACGCGAACTTAAGAGCCTCATCAAGGCCAAGAAACGCGGTTACTGGCGAACATTCGTGAACGGGCTGTCGCGCGAAACGTCGATGAGTACTCTTTGGAACACGGCGCGAAGGTTGCGTAACCGAACTACGAACAACGAGAGCGAAGAGTACTCGGACCAATGGATCCTCAAATTCGCGCGAAAAGTTTGTCCAGATTCTGTGCCGGCACGGATGATTCCTCGCGAAAACACGTATTCGATAGATGAGATTAGCCAACCCTTTTCAATGGTAGAGTTCTCTCTCGCACTCCTTTCGTGTGGCAATACGGCTCCAGGCGCTGATAGGATCAAGTTCAACTTGCTCAAGAACCTCCCAGACGTCGCGAAGAGGCGCATGTTGCACTTGTTTAATCAGTTTCTAGAACTCAACATTGTACCGGATGATTGGAGACGGGTGAGAGTTATTGCCATTCAAAAACCTGGTAAGCCCGCGTCCGACCACAACTCCTATCGACCCATCGCGATGTTATCTTGTATTCGAAAGTTGTTGGAGAAAATGATCCTTTTCCGTCTGGACAAATGGGTTGAGACGAACAACCTGCTTTCAGATACTCAATATGGTTTCCGTAGGGGTAAGGGAACGAACGACTGTCTCGCGTTGCTTTCCACGGATATTCAGTTAGCTTTTGCTAAAAAGAGCAAATGGCTTCTGTATTCTTGGATATCAAGGGGGCTTTTGATTCAGTATCTGTTGAAGTTCTTTCAGATAAACTCCACGCTTGTGGCTTTTCACCATTAATGAATAATTTTTTGTACAATTTGCTGTCAGAGAAACATATGAGCTTTTCTCATGGAACCTCTACAGCTTCACGATTTAGCTACATGGGTCTCCCCAGGGATCATGTTTAAGCCCCCTTTGTATAATTTTTATGTCAAAGACATTGACAGTTGTCTAAGTGACAACTGTACGTTGAGACAACTTGCAGATGACGGCGTAGTGTCTGTCACGGGACCCAATGGGGTCGATCTGCAAGGACCCTTACAGGATACCTTGGACAATTTGTCTACTTGGGCTCTAGAGCTAGGTATCGAATTCTCTACGGAGAAAACTGAGTTGGTAGTTTTTTCTAGGAAGCATAACCCAGCACAACCGAAGCTTCAAATTTGGGGTAAGCCGATAACTCATTCTATGTCATTTAAATACCTTGGGGTCTGGTTCGATTCTAAGTGCACCTGGAGATCCCATATTGAGTATGTGAAGCGAAAGTGCCAGCCAAGGATCAACTTTCTCTGCACAATTACCGGGACCTGGTGGGGAGCGCATCCGCAAGATCTTCTAACGTTGTACCGGACAACGGTTTTGTCGGTTATGGAATACGGTAGTTTTTGTTTTCAATCGGCGGCTCGGTCACACATCATCAAACTGGAACGTATTCAGTATCGGTGTCTTCGTATCGCGTTAGGTTGCATGCACTCGACTCACACCATGAGTCTTGAAGTGCTGGCTGGCATGTTGCCACTCTCGGATCGGTTTTCAGAATTATCTCTCCGGCTCCTCACCAGGTGTGAAGTTATGAACCCCCAGGTGATCGAAAATTTTGAGAAGCTTCTTGAGTTGAATCCTCAAACGCGCTTCATGACTTTGTACCATTTGTACATAACACAGGATGTCAGCCCTTCGCCGAACATTTCCAATCGTGTTTGCTTCTCCGATTTCGACAATTCGGTTCATTTTGATTTATCCATGAAGCAGGAGCTTCGTGGAATCCCAGAGCATCATCGTCCTATGATTGCTCCGGTGATATTTGCTGCAAAGTTTGGCCAAGTTGATTCCACTAAATCGTTTTTCACTGACGGATCTTTGATAGAGAAGTCAGCAGGCTTTGGTATATTTAATGAAATTTATAGCGCCACCCGTAAACTTCAAGCCCCTTGTTCCGTGTATGTCGCTGAATTAGCGGCAATACATTTTACGCTAGAAATTTTTGCCTCATTACCACCGGATCAGTACTTCATTTTCACGGATAGTCTCAGTTCTATAGAGGCTATTCGCTCCTTGAGGCCGGTAAAGCACTCCTCGTATTTTCTCATGAAAATACAGGAGCTTCTGAGTGCTTTATCTTCGCGTTATTTTACCATCACCTTTGTATGGGTCCCTTCTCATTGTTCAATTCCGGGCAATGAGAAAGCGGACTCGCTTGCAAAGGTGGGCGCTATGGAAGGCGATATTTATGATCGACAAATCGCCTTCAACGAATTTTTTACTATTTTTCGTCAACAGTCACTCGTCAGCTGGCAGCATAAATGGAGTAAAGGAGATTTGGGGCGATGGCAACATTCTATCATCCCAAAGGTGTCGAAGAAATCTTGGTTTAGGGGGATGGATGTGGGTCGAGACTTCATTCGTGTCATGTCTCGCCTCATGTCCAATCATTATTCTTTGAACGCTCATTTATACCGGGTTGGGCTGAGCGACAGCAATCTCTGTGAATGTGGACAAAGCTATCAGGACGCAGATCACGTTATTTGGTCTTGTTCTGAGCATCGTGAGGTCAGATCAGGGCTTTATGATTCCCTTCGGGCTCGAGGTAGACAACCCAATGTGCCAATTCGAGATATTTTGGCTGTACGTGATTTGGAGTACATGAAACTCATTTATGTGTTTTTGACTAACATTAGCATTAGATTGTAGTTAGTTTAACATGTATGTTTAGTATAAGTTTTTTTTTTTCAGTGTTCGTGTGTTTTTTTTCTCTTTCAAAAATGTTCGAATAAAAAGAAAACCAAAAGTTGTGTAGTTATAAGTGTTTCAATAATTTAGAATTTAAATTTAATGTGTTATGTAAACCATACTTTAAATTCCCACCCTCTTTCCCATCCGTAATTTGTAATTCCTATTAACCTCGAGACGGCCGCGAGTAATCGGCTCTATCCTCCTAACTTTAGTTTTAAGATAAATGATGTATAAAAGTATGAAAATTTGGCTCTGTAAAGTTTATTCGATTGAGCCTGTACAAATAAATGATTATTAAAAAAAATTACTTGTAATCATATTGAATTTTCTGGAGCCACAACTTTTATATACATTTAAGTATGTTTTCGTTTAAGATACTTAAATATTCTTGATGAGAGACATTATAATATGAATAGATACAGGTTTTCACATACATAAATTTATGTTTAGGTTGAGGAAGCTAGCATCAATTGTAGTCATCGTCGGGTGCTCGGGACGGTTTTTTTTCTGTCTCATTTTTTGCATGGTGTGACCTTGGCATTCATCGCCTACTGGTTGAGCTGTACAGCGGTGTTTAGCTGCATCTTATTATTAGTTGCATATTATTGTTGTTTTAGTTTGGAAAATTATAACAATAATACTAATGAAGTTCGATCTGCTTCAAGGTTGCAGGGAGGGTGATTCCAAGTTGTATAGATGCTTTAATTTATTGTAGCATAAGGTATTTTTCCAATAATTGGGATCAGCGGATGCTATTTTATATATATTTTTAATAAAAAAAATGCTGTTCAATTCTGCTACGTTTGTATTGGATCAGATTAGATTACATCAGTGACCAACCAGTGGATATCATCATTTATGCCTTGAAATTCACTACAAATGAGTATAGCGGTGCATGCAAACAGAAACAGCACGTTTACCTTTTAGATACACTATTCTTTATATTAAATTTCAGGTCATCCATGGAGTTTCCAAGTTTCGTAATATTTTTTTTCGTGGCTATGATACATTGTCTGGGCTTTTAGATCCATAATGGATACGCAGATCCTTCTACAATAATTATTATCTTTTTACATTATAACATACCATCTCTTTGTATTCCATAAAACATAGCATATTGATTTTCCATTTTCATCATTATCATTACCATATTCTTCTATCATTATTTGGATTTTCATTATTTATTTGAACATAATTTTATTATTCTTACCTCGGAGCGTATGGTACGGTATGTCCACGCATACTTCCTCCCCTGTAGATTCTTAAAATGCGTTATGGTTCAAATCTATTCATTTGAGTCCAACTCATTTTACAGAATAATCTTTTGCCGTAAATGCAACGCAGTAGGCCTGGCCGGTTTTACACTTGTATCATGTCTTTGATATGCTGCAAGCATCAATATTGACAAAAAAAAATTGGGCGTTATTTAACCCAATTATTTCCAGGATGCTTTGTATTAGATAAGATTCGATATAAAACACAAATACAAATATGATTTGCCAAATAAAATTATTAAAACTAAAAAAACATGACTTTTTTGTTATTTTGAAAGTGTGCTTATGCTTTCTGGAACAGTTTATAGTGAATTTTACTGAAATCTCATGGTAGTTTGAAAATAGACATAGTCGGGTAGAATGGTAGTTTTTACTACAAGATTTTTTTCTGTGCAGATATACTAGAATGCCTTTTTTGTTGGGGGATTTAAACACTACTGCGTCCATTAACACGAACTTTTGTAGTATATCCCTGTTTAGTGTATATGCATTGGGCAAGGTGACCACCATTTGTTGGTTAGCTGCTTGCCAGGACACGTTCCCAGTCAGGTATTACGAACCCAATCACCTTACAAGGATAAGCAGACCAAATCTCATTGGACTGTAAAAACCACTACCAAGAAATTTTGATCTGCGCCTATACAATGCAATACAGCTGCAAAGCAGATGCTCCGATGTTTCGCTTTCTAGGTTACAGAAGCGGCTTGTATCATTCTGAACCCAGCTAATGTTCTTAAAATGATATTTGCTCGGACAGTGCCCTATTACTAGGCCAGTGTATGTACAGAGAGCTCTCTTATTGAGCTCTAATAGCTTTTTGGTTTTATTTGCGTTTGGACTTATAAATCTTTTTGACTAGTTACACTTTCTGACAGCCAACCAATTGGTTATCACCTTTTGTTCTTCCCAGCATTTAATTTCCATTTTTATAGTACAGTTTGATATACCGCAGAATGGCTCTGGGCCCAAGAAACTGTGAACTAGATCCTATTTTTGCAAGATCGTCTGCTATTTCATTCCCTTCAATGCCACTGTGTCCCGGAACCCAATACATGCTTACTGAGTTCGTTTGACACAGTAGTCTCAATGACAAAATACATTCCCAGACAATTTTCGATGTACATTTATAAGCGCATAATGATTTTGAAGCTGCCTGACTATCTGAGAAAATACAAATATTTGCATATCTGTACTTTCTTTTCAGGCAAACATTCACGCATTCTAGTATTGCAAAGATTTCTGCTTGAAAAACCGTTGGCCACTGTCCCATAGCCACTGACATTTTGATTCCAGGACCATAGATTCCTGCCCCAGTTTTCGTTCCAATTTTTGAGCCATCTGTGAAAAAAATGATTGAACCTTGGCGCCTCTGGCTTCCCAATCTGTACACGATGTTTCGCGTACCTTGTAGGGAACGTCATAGTTGTCCTCCAGTTTCATTCAGTCTCCGTTCATATTTATCACCGGTCCTCTTTTAAAATGTTAAAATGTTGTTAGAAATATTTCTCGTAAACATAGATAGCAAACATTTCAGTATGCCTATAAAGACATGTAGATACATACATGGTATAACCAAAAGTGCTAGGAGATTCATAACATCACGGTTGGTATGACATAAACGGCGAACTCGATTTTTTTGCAGCACGGTTAGTTCACTATTAAATCTCCTGCATTTATCGGATAAGAACCAAATTTGCAGTGCAGTTCTATACTTGATCCAAAAGTTCCCGGAATCACCAACGCTCTCAGTCACGCAATTTGAGTTTTCTTTTTTGTTAAGGTTCTCACATCTGTCATTGATATTCGATGCAATTTTTAGCTTGAAAAAGTTACGTCGTATTGAGTACATCTGCGATTGTATGTTTACTCGATTTTGTATTATAATTTTCAAAATAAAATTATACTTGCAACAACATGTGTACTTTTCAGAGATATAACCTGGCAACCCTGGAAGTTTGACGTTGTAAATTTTTGTGCTGTTGTTTTAATTTGTTTGTTTTGTCGCGAAACAAAAAAAAGTATTGAGGCAAAAGATTGAGTGGAACAATACATGAGGTAAGCGATAAAATTAATTAATTCCAACATGGCACCACTTCAAAGCTTCAATTGAGGACACATTTTTGGAGCAAATTGGAGGCGGAATTAGATGTGATATCAGAATATCAGAAATATTGGGAAAACGCAAAACCTCTGCAGCCAGTTACTGGGTCAGCTTTCCATCACGAGGATCCGAGTGATTGAAGAAGACATGCGGATCATGACTGAGAACCTTTGTGAAGAAGCTGCAGCTGGCGAAGCTCCGATATTAAACAGGAAACCCAGATAAGTTTCGATTTCTAAGCGGAGAAGTGATGTGCCTCCTGTATCTCGTCAATATCATGCGCAAGAGATGTATAAAGTATTTCTCAATCTCAGAAGATTATGCTGCATTTTGCTTCATAAGGTTTCTTCGCGACAAAATCTGGACAGATTAAATTTAAAATAAAACAAATTTGCTGTTAGTTCAATCGAAGATGCATTTTTTAATTCCAGTTACTTAATCAGGCTGCATACAGAAACTACGAACTTTTGAGTTTAATAGAGCCATAAAGATTTTTTATACAGTTGTAGCTTGTTGATTATATTCAGAGAGTTCTCTCTTCACGAGTGCCCAAAATGCCGCTCTAGAGGTCGTGAATCCGGGCAGTTAGGTGGATTCGCCTCTTTTAGTACAGCATGGACCTATTTGCTTTATACCTTTCCTTTCCTTTTTAACATCGTTGGTGTAGTGACAAGATGCCAAATCAGGCCAAAATAGCGAGGGAGTATCTTGGCTGCGTGGGAATGGTAACAATCGCTTCTTTAGGCATTGTTTACGATATATTTCCATGATTACCGTTCCAGTAGCAATAAATCTTTGGCTTGATCGATCACAACTGCATATTGCCTGCTAAACGAAATACTTTTTGGGTAACTTAGCCTTTTCTTCGTCCTGAACTACTCCTCTGCGCCGTTCCGTAGCTTGGCAGTATAATAAGACCTTCCGGAAAGCTTCCTACAGTCTTCCAGCACATAAGTTTTATCGTCCATTATCACTCAGGAAAACTTAGTCAAATATTCGCGATACAACTTGCGAGCCCAGACCTTGCACCTAAGAAGTCGTGCCTGAGATTCATTTTCGTTCCGCTCCCAGGAAAACCAAGCTTTTTTGCAAGCTTCTTACTGACAGATCCGGATTTTCATTGCGACCGCACAAAATTGCTTTTGCACTTTCTCTTCTTTTGACGCCATCTTCGATTTAAAAGCTTGTAGGATCATCAAAAATTGATTTAACTCAATGATCAGACATGCGTTCATCAGCCTGCAAAATATTTCACGCGGTGATGAAGTATTTCCAGAGATAAACGTATTTAAGGGTGCCCAGATTTTGTCGCGAATAAGTCTTACACCCAAAATAAAACAGCAAGATTGTAATGCAATTTCGCATGATTTTGTTCATTTCTCGTAATGGATCGTAGCTTGGAGAAAAAATGCAACATTGGTCGTTGGCAAAAAGGCAACACATCAATTCGCTTTGAAAAATTCAATGTGTAAGTGAGGTTGTGCAGTGTATTAGTGTTGAGTATAAGATTGAAGACCGAATGTTCAATGGCTCAAAACAACAATATTTTTGTTACGTGAAATCTGTGTGCTGCCAACCGCTTGCACACACTTGCTTGGCTTCGTGTATACCATAAAACACTTTGTGAATCTTGAGGGGCAAAATTGCCTTTTCTGAATCATGCGGATTTCTCAAGATATGATTGCAAAAATTGCAATTGAATGTATTGCCACCGTTTTAACTTTTGGGTGTAGTAACTGTATTGAAGATTAAATCATAACTTTATCTCACAATAATTTTTTTTCGCCGTAGGTACTCGGCTTTTGGTGCCTTATTGGAGCAGCTGAAAAACTTTGAGTAACTTTTGTTTTTTCTAATAGCTGTGGAAAGTTCCGGGTGGAGCCGTTATAACCTATTTGCCAAACGGATGGGCAAACATCGAGGTTGTCGTTTTTGATGGATGAGTGAGGAAACTGGCAACACATTTACAGCTTGACCAGATAAGAAAAATATTCATTTTCGAATGCCAGAACATTTATCAAGGAAATTATGTCAAACAAATACGAGCAGTGAAAATGTGTAAAGTATTTGTCGAGGTTTTGAGTCAACTGGAAAAATGAACATACATACAAAGAAAAAGGGTAAACCAATCATAAATATACAGGAGTTTATAGGAATTCTCGCACTGACTTCCAGCGATACGCTTCTTGACCTCTATTGTCTATACATCCATCACTGAAAATTTCTATCTCAACACAAGACTATCAAAAACGCGATATCAGCAACAAAAATCTTGATTGAAAACCAAATCGCATGCAATAATTTTGCAAAGCAAAACAAAATAATCGACTGGTTAGCCTGGCAGCATGACGATTGAGCTATAGATCATTGCACAATGGTGTCATCAATTAACTAGAAATTAGAAGAAAAATTAGTATTCTCCATTTAATTCCAACTACTTTTGCTTATCTTCGACAGATACGCGTATTTCGTCTACAATGTGGAGACTTCTTCAATGTCTCGTACTAATAACTCGACTTTAGTACGAGACACTGAAGAAGTCTGCACATTGTAGACGAAATACGCGTATCTGTCGAAGATAAGCAAAGGTAGTTGGAATTAAAAGGAGAATACTAATTTTTCTTCTAATTTCTACTTACAGGCATTCCACTAAACAGCTCACGCCCTCTAGAATTCGTCATCATTTAAGTTTTGACAATTCAGGGAGCTTGTTTACGTGGACTTACAATATTTTCGGTAATATCGGTTTGAGATTTTATGCTCCAAATTTATTACCATTGAAGAAATATACCCGGAAAACAGACACCAGTAACATTTCCTGAATCAGGAAAAAAACCAATGAAAATTTTCGTTTGAACGGTTCAAATTCTAACATCTTGTAAACAAGCTCCCTGAACTGTCAATAAAGTGAGGTTAATACATTCCGTGCAATTATCTATTATCAAATTACCGTGACACACATGCACGGTAAGAATCAAAAACCCAATAACGGGTAAAATTTCACCCATTTTCCCAAAAAGGGAGTCAACCCATTGGATAAACTCTATCTATCCATTTATGGGTATATGGCTTGAACGTCAAGAAACGGGTATTTTCAACCCATCATTGAAAATGATTTTATTTTGGAAAATGGGTAAAGAAATACCAATTTACTGACATTTGTGCGATATAGTTGATGTGCGATATGGGTAGATTTAGATTACTCATTTTAGGGATAGATCCGGTTTTTTATTGAATGGGTAAAATTTTACCCATAAATGGGATTTTTATTTCTACCGTATAAGGAAGCAAGCTACAATTTTATTAATCTTATGCTTTACTTCTCATCGAATAGGAGGGCGGCTTTGATCAAAGTCTACGCTCCATACAAAATATCAAAAAAAATGTATGGAAAAAAGTCTACGAGGTAAGAACAGGTCAATAGTATGTGTTTTCTGCTTAAAAAATGTTGCCACAAGCCGGTTTACATCGGTTGCTCTGCGAGTGATGTATCCGCGGTTATATCGTCCTGCAAATAGAAAATAGTAAGCGAAAACCTACTTACATTTCCAACAAAAACTTACCGAGATCCGAATCCAAAATCCGAAATGGCGAGAGGTAATAGCAGGAGCAAACAAAAAAAAAATATTTTCAATACCCATTTTTGGGTACAAAAACACCCATATATTTTTCCATAACAAATTATCCAAATGGGTAATATTTTACCCATTTTCATATTTTTTATTCACCCATTTTTTGACAGTAGTATACACGGTCGTTTGCAAAAACCCATTAATGGGTGAAAAAACACCCATTTTCGCTAGAAGTGCCTCTCCCCATTTAATGGGTAAACCCGATTTACCCATTAATGGGTAAAAACAGTGTACGTCGGAAAATGGGTATTTATTTACCCATTGCAAAGAAGCCAGGTTTTCCCATAATGGGTTAAAAAATACTCATTTTTGCATGCAGATTATGCAGCAGTTTGGTATATTATAAATTCATGGTTTTCATGGTACTTAATCAATAAATGCAATAAAGAAACATAAAATACTTGTATTTGTTTTATTCACGCCTTTTCTTGTATACTTATGGAATCATCCATAAATCAATCCTCCAATCGAGCTTCCAGATCCACGTTATTATCGATTCCATATCCAACAGCATTCTTTGGGCTTTTACTGAGGTTATGCCCAAATTTGATGTGCTGAAAACCAGGGCAGGGATAATATTTAAAATAGATCAGGGTTTCGAATAATAAGAATTCTTACCCTCTAGCTTCCCGTATGAATCTGCGATCAACTTCTTTCTAAGTTCGTTTTTTAATTCCTCCAGGTTCATGTTTCCACCAACTTTGAACTTTTTTTCACCCATTTTTTAATTGTATGAGGTTTCCTCTAATGGGTATTTTTTTACCCATTGTGTGATTGAGAAATTCCCCCATTTTGTGACAGATAGGAGAGCTATATGAAAATGGGTGTTTTTTTACCCATTAATGGGTTTTCACGTACAACCGTGTACAGCTTTGAAAAATGAGTGAAATTCTACCCATTAATCGGTTTTTGATTGCTACTGTATGGGTACCTATTGACACTACGATCGCAACATCGTATCGCTTAGAGGAACACTAAAAAAATGGGCACACGAGATATTGTGCTGAGTGACTCACCCCTTGCACGCATGTCATTTACACCCTCTACTTTCTCCTTGGTCGTTCAGAGCTTCCGCTTCATAATGGCCCAATAAGTTTCGATCAGACGTAGCTCAGGGTAGTTCGGTGGATTTCTCGTACCATTCAGCACGCTTATAGAATAGTGGCATAAAGTCAGTCAGACCAAAAAGAGTGGCATTTCATTGTGCTACTTCAAAAATGTCAAAAGAATCTTTTCCGACAGAAAATAAATAAGTAAAAAAAAAAAGAATTTTTTTGAGGCTCGTAAACTCTTATAGATGTACTCTGTCAAATGAGGTATTTCGATGTAAGTTTCAACATTTTCTTCTTTTTTAAACGATCATCTAGTTTGAATTTATCTTTTCCGGTGTAAAACTCCTGTCCTGATATTTGTTGGAGGTCAGCTTTGACGTATGCTCCGTCACCCATCACTCAGCCACTGTATCTGGACATCAGCTTCGTATAGAGCACGGATCTTGACGATAGTTTGCTGCCGCTCATCGCGCTTTGGGAAATTTTGAACCATATAATCCAGCTCTTGATCTTCTGGACGTAAAGAAGTGAAACGTTGAAATTTCGGAGATTACCATTCCCTCCCTCTTCATTCACGCGGCTTCTCGTTTCTTACATGTTCCGCGCTTGTAATCCATTGCTTGTAATCGATATTTTCAATACTCTTGAGACTGTTGATTTACAGATTTGGAGATTTTTTCCCCAAAGCACGATGGGACAGCCAAGGACTTTCCACGTGAGCGTATATTTTTTTTCACGTACCACCCTATGACGCACTTCCTTCTTCCGAACAACTACGAAATTAACAAATTGTAAACAATAAATTTAAAACAATAACTCTGCAAATGTTGGATGTGTGTTGCAATAATTTCGTATTCGCCCTTAAGTAATTCCCACATAGAGGCCAGTATCGACTTAAAAAGTAGAGAGACTACGGAATTTAGTTCAATACTACCTAGCAGAACTTTGACAATTGGGTCTACACAGCAAAAAAAAATGTAATATACATCAACGTAATTGATTCTAACGTATTAAAACTGATTTAATCAAGGAAATACGATGCGCAATAACGTCCACTTAGTGGAATATTATATCGGTCTTTAATTTACATCAGAAAAACATTATTAGTTGCATGAATGTAATAATCACATATTGAAAACATAAATATTACACGAAAACCAATGCACATAAAGGACTCCGCAAAAAATGGTAAATATGACACGATTTTGATGCTTTATCGCATTTAGTTTTTATGTAAAATTAAATCTCGCAACACTGCCAAACATGTTCTTTTTCTTTAGCGAATTTTTTTTTGATTTAGTTCCAAACTGGATCGAGTATCAAAATTGGGTCAGCTTTTTGTGTGTTAAACCTCAGTGTATACGGTTTTATTTGTAACTCCAATCGGGTTAAGGTTTGCGCTGACAATAAGTTCGGGAATCGCAGGATGAAACTAAGTCCAACCTATCAAAAACATATTCGATGAATGTTTGTTCACAACACCGGAAATTTTCTTCGTCGTCGCGGCCGTTCTTTCATTAATATCAATCCAGTGGCAAAATATCAAGTTAAAGGTTGTCCACGATGAAATTGCCACACTATGAAATTGCTCTAACTCTTTAACCGTTGGGTAGAATTTAATGAAAATTTGGGTGGATTTAGTTCATAGTGCATTTTTTACATCCTGCAAGTTCTAAAGTCCTGTGATCAAAACTCGCGGAAATGGAGTCGAAAGAACAGCTCGTGCGTGATAAAATCTTGCGCATTCATCACGAGAACAAGGATCTCTCGCATCGTTCCATCGCTAAAACGTTGGGAATCGCGAATTCCACGGTGTCGCGAGTGATTAAGCGGTTCGATGAACGGTTGACCACCGATCGGAAGCCCAGAAGTGAAGGAAAAAGTATTCCATGCAACACCAAAAATCACAACCGCGTAGTTGGGGCCTTCAACCGAAATCCGAACGCCTCCGTTCGGGATGTGGCTAAGAAGCTGCACCTAAGCCGAAGTTTTGTCCAGAAGGCCAAAACTAAGGCTGGGCTTCGAACGTTCAAGGTACAAAATGCCCCTTATCGCGACGAGAAGCAGAACAAGTCCGCCAAAACCCGTGCCAGGAAGTTGTACCTCAACATGCTGACGAAAGTTGAATGCTGCATCATGGACGACGAAACATATGTGAAGGCCGACTTCAAACAAATCCCCGGCAATCTGTTTTTCACGGCCAAGGATAAGTTCAGCGTTCCGGAGCATGTCCGCACTCAGAAGATGTCCAAATTTGCGAAGAAATTCCTGGTTTGGCAAGCCATCTGCACGTGCAGGAAGCGGAGTGCACCTTTCGTGACCCAGGACACGATGAACGGACAGGTGTACATAAAAGAGTGCCTCCAGAAGCGGCTGCTTCCTCTCCTGAAGGCCCACAACGTCCCAACAATCTTCTGGCCGGATTTGGCCTCATTCCACTACTCCAAGGACGTGCTGAAGTGGTATGCGGACAATAAGGTCAATTTCGTGCCGAAAATGTTCAACACTCCCAACACTCCGGAGCTCCGCCCCATCGAGAAGTACTGGGCGATTATGAAGCAGCACCTTTTTAAACGACCTAAGGTAGTGAAGACAGTCGAGGAACTGAAGAAAGTATGGGTTTACATGCAAAAAACGGTTGATTCACAGGTTGTGCAGAATCTTATGGCCGGGGTTAAGGCCAAGGTGCGGGCATTTGCGTATGGACTGTAAATAAAATACGAGTAAAATGGTAAAATGAAGTTAAATAGTTATTTCTCAATCCCTGAAAATTATTATGGCAATCGGATGAAAACTCGAATTTTTCGAATCAATTTTGTGTGTGGCAATTTCATCGTGGACACCCTTTAGTGACAAAAATAGAAGAGGGCTTCAACAGCAGCTGTGTCGAGACTTTCCTCGGGATCGTGTGCCTTTCATCCTCGCTGCTGTACCCGGAAAACTCAGAACTTTCAGCTGAACTGGTGAAGATAAATTAGCAGTCGTTGCTCGTGGTGGAAATAGGGTACAGTTTCACGACGTCCGTTGATGATTGCAAAATGCATCTGCTAAAAGTCGGTGGCCGTGATATTTCCGCCCAGGATGTAGCAAAGATCATCTCATCGATGTGCTTAACTCATGCGCCGCTTTCGGAGAGCAGCATAAATTTGCCGATACCAAGCAGTTTTTGGCCACAGGGCAGTGACCCTGAAGGCAAGGGGAAGGATGGTCATAACGGAGGTTCTACTTAGGAGAATACCACCTGGAAGCCGGAGATTTTCGTGCAGGCCTTGAAGGATGTTGTTCCGAATTTGAACTGGAAGGATGTAAGGATAAGTTTTCGTTGAATTTGAACAAACCAAACCTGGAGAGAAGCAACAACAAGGAGATGCAGCAACAGCAGAAACAGCTGACGCTGGAGAAGAGATCCGGATCAGGATCGACGCACACGGTTGCATCGAATAATTCTTCATCGCACCACAAAGGTCCTCTACCACAGCAACAACAGCCTCCGCAACAACCACAGCAGGATAGAAAGAAAAGTAGGAATCACAACAACCAGGGAACTGGGTACGATTTAGATTACGACAATGAGAATACGTCACCGCTCTACTGCAATTGCGACAAGCTAAGTGTACTGCTGCAATTTTCGACCTCATACTTCAAATTCCTCTTCGACCTTCCACAGGAGAGACTCGAACATCTTTTGCCACTGCAGCACTACATCCTGGAGCAGGTGAAACTGTCCGGTTGTTACGGGTTTGGTGAGTTCTTTGATTCGGACTCGTTCCACTCGGACAGCCAGTCGGAGCACTCGTTCTCCGGCCACGAACCGGACAGCAAAGATTCGGACCATTCGGATGGGCACGGCGATGGCTCTGCTGAAAGAGTGTGATATCGACAAGTTTGTGCAAGATAATTTGAATCTTCACTCAGAGGGTATCTTCCGGGAGAAGTCATCCATCCAGGACATGCTGAGTTGGACGACAAATGCCATTAGTAGGCCAATGCTTTCACTGGCTTGAGACAAGGTTGGGAAGAAGATGGCCACAGAGTTGTTCAAGCTGGTTCAGATCTACATGGGTGATCGGAAGGCTCGGGTCGGGATGAGTTTGAATTCAGTGGCGATCGACATCATTGCGATGCCTATGGGTCAGACGCAGTTGAGGGACGAGCTGTACATCCAGATGTGTCGGCAAACGACTGAAACTCCCAGCCGGGACTCGCTGATTCGTGGTTGGGAATTGATGGCTATCTGTCTGTCGTTTGTTCCGCCCTCACCAACGTTCCAACCGGCACTGCTCGGTTACATCAACAGGCACAGTAATCCAACGTTTGCGACCAGCTTTCCGGATGTTGGTAAGTGGCCGATCCATGTGCAGATTTCGCACTACGCAGTGATCGCTTGCCGGGGGCTGGATAGGATTGGCAGTTCCGGGCCGGAGCAAGCGAAAAACCGATATTAACCAGGCACGGGAAATCTTCCGTTGTAGTAAAATCTCACATTTTTATAAATGCAATCATATCTTCTTTATTATAATTATTATTATTATTCTCAATTGTAATAAAAGCAACCTTTTGTTCTAATTTCTGCTGTAACTATTTTTTTCTTTTATTAAATAATATCCGAAAATTTCTTTTACATTATAATTTTCACATTGCTCCCTTTACGTCGCGACGGTTCACGTTGTCTCGATGAGTTACGTTGTCTCGTTTACATCAACCAAATTACATCGATACGTACACGGAAGAAACAAAGTACCTAAAATTGAGTATTTTTAAACTCAAAATTGAGTACTGTTGTTGAACCGGAAATATGGGTACATTTGATTCTACCCATTAGGTAAAGATTACTCAATGGGTGAGTACCTCATTGACAACTCATTTTTGAGTAAAAATGGAAGGAGTTTGTTAACTTTCATTATTTGACGTATATCAGATATAAATACTGAAATACAATAAATATGTTACAGTACTAAACTAGCCGTTATTGTAAAAAATCGTGGAAATTAAGACACAAACAAAATCCATAAAATTATAACAAAATTAATGTTTTTATTCTATCATCACGAGAAAAACATTTTATTTTTAATGTTGTATAACATTTGCTAACTAACCGTGCGAAAAAGGGCTCATTTTTTGGTTTTTACAAGTTCTATTGCGTTAGGTTAAATTTACCCACCATAAACTTTGGATACAGTTACTCAAATTTGAGTACTATGGCATATACTCAAATTTGGCTTCCCGCACGGAACCCCAGAGTTGGGTAAAATGAACTTAATTTTGGGTTCTTTGTTTCTTCCGTGTAGTGCATCATTTTATGGTGTAAATCGAGACAACTAGTGATCCTCAGAGTACAGAGATATGCGGAAGCGGCCATCTTGAGCCAATCGAGCAGCGAGAACTGTCAAAATCTGAGCCAAACGAGCGTGTTTACTGTTTGCTGAAATGTGTCGATTGCTAAGTATTGAAATGGAGTTAAAATAAATGGTTTATATATATTATGCTTCAATCATCAAAAATGAATCATTCGCATTCTGCAGAATTCGTGTATAATAATAACATAATATTTTATTATCATCTGTGTTCGATAATGTTGCTTGTGTTGCTGGGATGAAAATTTGTCGGAATTTGTACAGAAGGCCATTTTTCATTTTAGTCAATTAATTTCACTGGTGCCGAGTTGTCAGTATTTTGAAGAGAATTCTGTTCCAGTGTCTAATTCTAGTCTGTTTGCTTGGTTTGCAGATTCCTCACTTGCCATTCAATAATGAAATCGCCAAGTCGGAAGTCAACATTATCATTCAAGACTGTAATAATAATCATCAGAGTATGCGGAATGTTACTAGTCGTTCTTATGACAGTTTCCGTCCGACCCGCTTCGAGTCTTGTCTAGATTTTGTAATGTACTTATACAGTGATACATTGGCGTACAGCTAACAATATTCAAGACGTAGCTTTGGGTGACGCAATTCGATGATTTAACACTCGCGGTTTGTGCAAAACTTTGCTTACATTTCATAGTTGATAGTTGTTAAATATACAATAACGTACGAACTCGTACGTTATACGTGTAATCAATGGAGCTGGCAACGACAAAGTCACGCACAAAGCTGTAACATTTTACTCTGAGGAACTGTTAGCAGCTTTTGTTAACAAAACGAACACCGTTGCCAAACCGTTGGAATGAATTTCCGCATATCTCTGTACTCTGAGGATCACTAGAGACAACCTAATATTACACAACCGATGGAATGACCTAGGTGCATCTGATTCTGTGTAATATTCAACAACTTTATTTGCTGTGTACATGGAACGAAATGTCACCTTCAATTGCGGAATAATCGAGCGGAACATTTTTCCGGCAGTAAAAGTGACAGCTCCCATTAGTTTGCGTGGAAACCTTACAAATTCCAATATTATTTTTCGTTTTTTTCAGGTGGATACTGTTGCAGAAATTTCTTTTCGATTCTTTACTTTTCCGGTTTCCGTTTCAGTAAACGGAATATAACATGGGTTTGAGATAGAAAAATAAACTTCTTTCGAATACGCCGACCTTAAACAAAGGACAAAAGCAATACGAGTCCGCCGAATGAGTTCATATTTTGGGAGAAGAGGGATCAGGAATCGATTTAGTGGGTTGGAGCTAAGTTGATACTCTAAACTACCCTACTTAAGATTCGAGAATGGTGCAGAAAATTCCTTAAGAGTGCAAATGTTGAATCGAATGTAGCTATACAGCAATCAAATCTAGAGCATAATGGGCTGTGAGAATCTCCATCTGCTTAATAATATCTCTTTTCCATCCTAACGTCTGATTGGACTATCTAACTCGATAATTGTAATTACACTCATTACATACAATCTTATTCAATTGCCTAGAGCGATTATCAGTTAAAAATCCTTAAGTCATAAAGCTTGCCATCGAATACAAAAATCATGTCATTATATAAACCAAATTACAATCTTTACTCCATTTCCACCACGTTCCTCGGTTCAATAAGACATGGAAGACGCGAAGTTCACCCCCATATTCGCGTTCATCCGTCGTGCGTTGAAAGTTTCGGGATGCGACATTTTTGACGACAATTGGCGCCCGGGTGCGTGGACCATCGTTGCACTTTCGTTGACATCGCTTTTTCCTTGCTGGGCATTGATCTTCCTAACAAAGCATTTTCATCACATGTCCTACGAACAGCTTGCCGATGGTATTGCTTCGATAATCACCGCCATCGATGCCGTTTTTGGAATCATGGAAATTGTAATAAATCGCAAAGGCTGGAACCTCGTCATGAGGCAAATCCACAATCGGCGGTTCATGTTCAAGTCGTATGAAATATCGCAACTGTTTGATCAATACTACGAGAGAAATCTGTTGTTCTGCAAGGCGCTGTACTCGGTTTATGTTTCGTCTGCATTGTCCTACTGCTTGCTACCTATGGTTTTACCTGATCCAGACAAGTATAACCTACCGCTTGCCTGCACCATACCATACATCCGACCATCTGAGCCTTACTTCTATCCAGTGAACTACATGTACCAAGTTACCGTTATCTTCGTTTCGCAACATGCTCTGATAGCACAGTGTGTATCACTTATCACAGGAATTATGTCTGCATGTTGCCAAATTCATGCACTCAAGATAAAGCTGGACGACTTCAATGATCAAATCAACAGATCGGAGGTTGCACCGGACACCATTCGAGAATCTCTCACCGAGATCATCCATCTGCACGTCTGCATCAAGGAATACCTGTCCCTGATCCAAAAGAAATATGGATTGGTCTATCTGTCGATGTACATGGTCTGTGGTGGGCTCGTTTGCACGTGTTTGAATGTGATTGCCGATGATGTTTTCACTTCGGCTACACTGTTGATCATGGCCGGTGGATTTTCCGTATTGGTTCACTGTTTCTTTGGCAATCAACTGCTCATTGAGAACGATAGTTTGCCGGAGAAGATTTATGCGATCGACTGGCACAAACTAGGACAGTCGGAACAAAAGGCGTTGAGATTTCTGCTGGAAAATGCTCAACCAGATGCCGAAATGCACGGAATTCTGATGCCCTTGAATATGGGAACGTTCGTTTCGGTGAGTGAGGATTCTCTTAAACACATGTCGATGAGATAAATGCGTTTATGACTTTTCATTCTATCTTTTTAGATCATGAAAGGAGCTTTCTCTTACTATTCCATATTGAGCAAAAAACACCATGGGGAGTAAATATATCATATTCACGAGAAAGATTATGAAATACTATTTTTGGACAGGTATTTTGATATTTAGGTGTGAAGTATGTAAATTGTAGATTGTAAAGGTTGTGTACGAACTTTTTCACTCGAAAGTTGCTCTGAGTAATATAGCATTTTTATCACCCTGATAACCAATAAGCATTAGTTTATGCAGTAAATCAACCCTAAATCTGCATTTCAGATGCTACCAGCACTATATTAGCATTATACCAGCATCTTGAATGCAATCTGTTGTAAATTTAGATTTCAAATGCTATTTCAATGCTTGTAGCTTGTAATAAGCATTTCATGAAGCATTTTCATTGCATTGCAGAAAAACAGCCTTATATTGGGCCAAAAGCGGCATTTATGTTGCATTTAATGCGACTTTATTGCTTGATAGGCTGCCGTAACGTCGCTTTGGAACTGCATATTGATCACCTGGGCAGTCTTTATAGTTATTAAAGAACGCTCAAAACACTTTTTCAACACTTATCTATAAAATCTCATGCTTGTTATAGGTTAGAACCAATGGATTATCAGTTCATGCTGCATCAACTTTTGGGTGTTAAATAAATGAAAGGAATAGTAATGATAGAATATGAGTAATTTCCGCCATTCACACAAGGACTTTAAAGATAAATTGTTTGCGTTTGATTGGATAACATTATTGAACAACTGAGACTGTCATTTCTCCAGTTCAAAATAATGGACCACTTGCTTACCAAGGGGCTAAACCGTTTCGAAAAATGTTGATTTCAAAAACATCAAAATTTAAAAAAAATCTCAAAAATTTCGTTTAGGTTTTTATTTATTCAAAAGGGGGATTTTTTCTAAGAGTGTTAAACTATGGTAATCGTCGATTGAATTGCCACTAACTACTGCTACCACACGCCTTCACACGCTTTGGGAACGCTCGGAAGGTTTCTTATAATGTAGCCCGGGTCCATTTCTCTCCAGGTACGGGTTTTTTTGAGGCTTGTTGTACTTGGGTGGCGTTTAGAACAGGGTTCGAGGTGGAGCATGGACCCCCATCTTGTTCAAACACTACATTATGCTTCAGATCGTACTGCTATTTGATCTACGGAAGAACATTGTTTACGACGGATAACATGCCTTGCTACGCCTATGAGATCTGCTACCTGCTATCTGCCTACAGAGACGAGAGTGCCGAGAGTTCAGTGGGAAAGTTCGGAACGATGACGAGAGAGTAGATGGTTCGGTTGTCGGAGTTGAGATCTGGAGTCGTGTAGTTGGCATAGTGAGTAAATAGGAGACATAGAGTGAGTAAGTTGCCTTTTACGCCTTGGTCGATCGGTTGTCCGAATTCTGTTTTTCTGTTGGTATTTAAGATTTGATGTTAGAGTTGAAGCTTTAAATGAATGTGAATTGTGGCTGATCGTTTCTCTAAAAATAAAGTGTTTTAAACTTGTACGTCACGTGTGAAAATTATAGGCAAGGAAAGAACGCAATTGTGCAGGAAACTCGCTCGTGTCGGGACTGTAATAGTCCTCAATCACTATCACCGTATTGCACAGGTACGGCGATCGGATTATTCCAGTGGTTTCTGGACCCTCTCGGTTGGTAGGCTTGGTATACCCCTTGACTATCGGACGCTTCAAGTAGCCATTGCTAGTCTTCAGGGTGACCACCCTAACAATCCCATCATCACCAGGGTGAAGTTGATGAACCATAGCCATTTTCCATCGCCATCATCTTGGATCACAACTAGCCTCCCAACTTCAATCTTCACGATTTCCACCTTTTCATCCTACCGTTCAGCAGGGCTAGGTAGTCTCTCTTCCAGAGTTTCCAAAAGTATTGGAATTTTTGTTGCACATTATGCCATTGTTTCAAACGGTCTACGGGTATGTCTATATATTCTGACTCAGACGATCCGACGAGGAAATGAGCAGGTGTGAGTGTGAGGTGCGTTAAATCTTCAGGGTCTTCGGTCAATTGAGTCAATGGTCGCGAGTTTAAGCAACCTTCAATGAGAGTGTTATATCCTCAAAGATCAGAGCAGTTTTGCCAAGCACCTTCAGCAAATGATTCTTCACGGAACGCACCGCCGCTTCCCGGAGGCCATCAAAATGGGGTCTACTGGGGGGACTAAAATGCCACTGTATGCTGTAGGTAGTCAACTTCACCGTGAGAATATGGTCTCAAAATACAGGATGCGGCAGAACATAATGCGAAATAATGCGAACATTTGTTCTATTTCTTTCAAATCCCATTTTCAACTAATTCAAGCAATAATATCAACATTTACAAGTGCAGTTATCTTTATAAAGTCCTTTCAAACAAATTTATTCAATATGTCCTCCATATTTATTAATAACATCCTCGAGCCGACGCCGGAATCCAGAGCATGCCTCCGACATTGACTGCCATGTGCGTGTTGTGGTTGACTTCAGGGTTTTCGCACTAGGGTGTAATGTTTTGCAGGCTCTTGCTTCAACATATGCCCAAATCGAATAATCCAAAGGATTAAGATCTGGACTGCTAGGGGGCCACAAATTCTTCGGCCAAAACTTCATTTTATCGTTCAACCACTGTTGGGTTCGATTGGACGTGTGACACGGCGCTCCATCCTGCTGTATGACAACGTTTTGGTCCTCGGAGAAGTTGCCTTCGCCCAGGGAAGCACTTGGTCCTTTAAAATAACGATATACACTTCGGTTTTGATTTTAACTCCAGCATCAATGAAAACAGGCGGCATTTTCAAACCGTTGGACGCCACTAAGCCAAACATCATGACACCAGCCGAATGTTTGGTTTGAAATTTGAATTTCACTTTTTCCGGAACCTGCTCCATTTTCTGCGGTGAAATGAACCGGTCCGTGCGGTTTTTAGCCACAGCATCGATGCTGAAAAACTTTTCGTCGGAGATTAGGATTATCATTTTTTTCCTTCTTCAACAAGGAAAGCAATCTCTTGGAACGAGTCACTCGTAGTTCCTTGAGCCGGTCCGTAATCAAGTGACGTTTCTCTCTGGCTCTGGAAGATGCATGCAGGTCTTTTTTGATGATTCTCCGCATGGATTTCTCCGAAATATTGGCTTCCTTTGCAATTTTTCTTATGGAACGCACCGGTTTGCGAGCAATTTTTGCACGGACCGATTTGATCACGTTCGGCGTGCGTGCAAAGCGCGGACGTCCACCTCTCGGCTTCCGCTGCTTAGGACCATCTTGCAGGGACTTTTTAATGCGGTAAACTGTTGCCAAATGGTACCCTACCACTTTGGAAATCTCTTTCGGCTTCTTCTGGGCGAGCAACAAACTGGTGATCACTTCTTTCGCGTACATTTTGACGAATTTGCAATAAAACAAATAGAATTTTTGGATGCAGCACTTGAAAGTTAACATAAACAAATACACTTTCGACAAAAAATAGTCACTAACTACATGAATTAACCCAATACTCAAGTTTGAACATTTTCGCATTATTTTCTGCCGCACCCTGTAGTTACCCTTGCTGATGGTAAATCGCCCATAAATTTTTGAACCGTTGACGGCCTTGATCGATAGCATCGCAGACACTTATGAACCAGCTGACGAGCAAGTGTCCTGCCTCCTAAAGGCCAATAATTGAGCCTCACGGTTGCTAGCAGTAATTGAGGTCCGGCGTGCAACAGTCTTTCGCGATAAAACTCAAGTAACTTCCTGGTGAAAATAAGACGAGCAGGAAAAATAGGCGGATGTTTGTTTGTTTAGAACAAGGTTCGAGGTGGAGCATGTAGCCCCATCTTGTTAAAACACTACATTTTGCTTCGGCTCGTAGTGCTATTTGATCTACGGAAGAACATACTTGCCTAAAAGCCCGATTAAGACCTCCGTGTTTACCAGTTCCATTTTTCTACCATCGGAAGCCACCACTTCATACACCATAAGGCTAGCAGGATGTGTGTTCGCCCGACACAAGTCTGTGTTATCTGTGAACAGACTTACCGGATTTTTCGCTGTAGAAAATCCAAGAAGCCACCTTCGCTGATAGTTGTCCGTTCTTTTCTCGGTCCATCGAGACACTCCCACGACAATTGAAATGTCTTTTTGTGACATTCGCGCATGGGTCAAATTAAGAATACGCTGCCACTTCATCATGGTACAACTGTCGAACTTAGCAAATCAGCTACTTTTACTCGCAGCCTACTTTGATACGGGTTTAAGGGGGGATATACAGTTAGAATGACCAAACAATTCTTTTTTTTTTAAAGTTAGTAAATTTCCCGTAGAATCCGCCCCTGAAACCTTTTTTTTTTCGAAATTCGAACTCCAAGTGTTTCTTTTCATAGTTTTTTGAAGACGGCTTTTTCACGCAGCAGGTTTAAAGAGACGCTTGACCGATAAGACTTTTTTCCACTGTGTATTGCTCAAAACAGCGTTTTCGGTATTTATGCCGGTGATAACTCATAAACTAATAATTCGATTAAGCTGAAACTTATAGGATTTGTTAATTTTTTTTTTTATCTTTATTTAAGTGGCTTTCAGCCTCCTGGGCTGGTTCGCCACTTGAAGTTTGTTAATTATAGTATTACCTTCTATATGAATTAAAAATTATTGTAATATTTTTTAATTGAATATGGAAAAATGTAATAATATGTCGGAACAAATGTGTTTTTTTTTTCAAAAAAAGTTACGCCGTAAGTGCAATTTTTTTTTTTACTTCTATTCAACTCATCTACTAACTGTTAATGTAATAAAGGTAATTTCTTGTGGGTTGGCAGGTTTCAGATCAAAACTGTGACCAGGAGAGCCGGCACAAGCAAAATACAACGACTTTTTCAACGCTCTAACGGCCGCCATTTTGTTGAAAAAAATTTGGATAAAATAGTTTTGTTCACTACATGGATACACTTATAATTGGTAAAAGTTTCGATTGATTTGAGTAAAAACTTCCTCTTGAAAAATAATTTCCATAAAAGGAGTTTTTTTCTCGTTCTAACGGTATATCCCCGTACAGGTTTGGTCCGAAGGATCTCAGATTGTTACGAAGCTCTGTCCATGCGTTGGGTTTATGGATATATGTATGTATGTATGTATGTATGTAAGGTAGCCACCATCCCTTCTACGACCTTGTCATGTATGCAGCTCCACTTAATAGCAAGATCAAATTGAGTTACCGGTTTGCATTCACAGTAACGCTGTATGAAGGGCCAAAAACGGTGGGGCGGACCCGTAAGCAGAGACACTTAAAGGAAACCCGCGGGAACATAAGATTCTCCTTCCAACGATACGATCCAACAAATCAAATAACTCAATTCGCAATACTTATTAAGCTTTCTACGGGATGGCTTGTTAAGAAGGGCGCGTCACTCACGCTGAAACTGTTGGAGTAGAATTCACAGCATCACAATCAAATCGGTAGTATAAAGAAAATGATACTGTTTATTCCCTCTTAGACGCCGGTTGTCATACCACTCCATTGTCCAATTCCAGCTTGAATGAAAAACCCTGTTGCGCTACGAGTTGGGCTTATGGATATATAAACAAAAAATATATTTAAAAAATCAGGGTTGCCAGTTTTCAAAAAAAAAATCCATAGTGAAGGAAATTGCTTGGAAAAGCCGTAAAAACCATTTTCGGAGACACGAAAAATTTAGTAAAAATTATTTTCTTGTTGCTTAATTTATAAGCTTACATTGGTGGAATTTTGGCGATGGTTTTGTTTTAGAGTAATGCTCGAAAAACTATGGGGTCGTCACTCGTTTTCAGTCAAAAATATTTAAAAAATCCGAAAAGTGTCGTCTTCATATTTGCTTATAAGTACCTAATGTATGCTTTAAAGGCAAGTATGTGGTTTGTTAATTTTCTTCAAGATAACTGATAAGTAGAGAGATTATTAAAGTATATATACTATACACGCCAAATTAAAGCGTCTAAAATACTCTAATAATATACTATATAATTAAATTTGGATTGGATATAGGATTCCGTGCCAATATGGCGGCATATGCTGCCCGGCAGCCCCTCCCCCCCTCCCTTTCTTCAATCCTCCACCAAAGTCACGAGTGTTCATGACATCGTGAGCCTTTGATAATTAAGCACGTGTGAGCAAAAATACGCCGTTGGCTATTGTTAAAGAACAAATTAACTAACCATCGGCGCCTTAAAGGATTTGAACTTGAGCCTTGAAAAACGAACTACACAGAAACAAAAGCGTTCACGGAAATAAAAACGGACCATGAACTAGTTCACGTTTTCATGAGTTTTACCCAAAAACGTGAACTAGTTCCCGATTACGTGATTCAGTTCACGGTGTATTTTTGCTTGTTCTGGAATTCATGACTGGTGTTCACGAACCCGAGAACGGATTTTTGTTTTTCGTGTAATTTTAAAAGCAAGCTACCTAGCGGCCATCAATCGAATGGGAAACAAACCGAACAACCACCTGAAGTCCGGTGAGCAAACAAGAAGACGACAGTTTAAGGAACTTTTTCATTTTTGTATCAGGACGGTTGACGAACCCATAGTTTTTCGAGCGTTACTCAAAAGCTCATGAATTAGAAAACAAGAAAATATATATTTTTTTATGACTCAGAAAATGGTTTTTCATGCTTTTTTTAAAAAGCAGGGCTAAACATCTCGATAATAAAGGAACAAAAAAAAATTCATGATGTTCAACTTATGAACGATGCTTTTAAATTTCATAAGGTTGACTAATGAATGGATTTTGTTTCACGCGACATTGTTTTGTAAACTTTGCATTACGAACAACAGTTTGCTATATATTCAAAAATGTATTTCGAATGCAAGATATATTATCACATTATATGTTATTGTTATCAAATAGTCTAATCTCGTTTTCACCATATAACGTCTACATTAACACATATTGTTAATGTATGCCATATTTTCATTGAAAGGTTCTTTAGTGTCTGCACTCGATATGGACTATAGTACAGTAAAGTACAGCAAAAATTCTGTTCGTGAAAATTGCCATTTTTTTATGGTAACTGAACATAACCGCCTATTCAGGCTATTGATATTTAGCCTTTTACCATATTACATATTGTTAAAACTTTATAGGAGATTATTAGTTTATAGTAGTCAACTATAAGGGTAAATATCGTAACAATTATGGAAACGGTCTTCAACATTAAGGGTCCAGGAGTGTTTTATGATTATGCGGGGCATTTAAGCTTTCTTAATTTCCAGTTGTAGATATATAATAGTGGGTTGATTTACATGCTTCGAACCCAGGTTACTTCATATTTTTATTTTTTTTAACATCATTATGTGTATATATTTCATATATATTTATGAAATATATATTTCAAATTTATACCGATTTCTTAAAGCAAATAATCATAATGCAATCGTATGAATATCGGAAGTTTATTTCACTGAGTGTGGATTTGAATGTATCTGTCAGATTAGGTTCAAGGTGGATACCTGATCAGCTCGTATTCTTGTGTAGTATGCTGTTTGTGCGGTTGATGTAAAAATCTAAAATACCTACGAATAGATCATTTATTTGTACCTTTAGGTTTATGTTTTTGAGTGTAATGTTATACCTGTCAGACAATTTATGGTGATCCCATAGTTTGTATGCACAAAGTACAAGATGATTTTTTTCGAACTCGGTTTTTGCACTGTAAACCATGATAATTTCCTTCAATTTCAATGTATTTTATTTCAAGAATATCAGCTTTTATCAATTCAGTGAAACTAGTGATATGTATAAAATGACAAAGATCCAGTAGTTAGGCGAAAAGAAACGCCTGGGCGATTAATGGGTGCGGTACCGTTTTCAGTTTTTGTTTACATTTGACAGTTCTTCAATATTGGGCTGTGGTTCAAGTATCTCATAAGAATATAATAGAAAATGAAAATAATAGAGTACTCATTGCGTATTTAATTGCTCAACGGGTTGTTGCAGGGATTGCGGATTTCAACTTAACATACACTAATGTCCAGCCCATAAATGTTTACTAAATATTTGCTACAGTTAGATGATTTATTTCCAGCAATATTAAAGACATACACGATCTCAAATACTTTTTAGACTTCATGCGTGATATTCTCAGCAAATGCTTGCTGCTTAGCAAATTGAACCCTTTTTGTCTCGAAATACACTCTTAGAAAAAAAATTACGTTAATTTAAGTTAACCTGGATGCACATAAAAGGAGCGGGTAGTTGGACTGTAATCTGCATTTGTTCTTAAATTTACAAGACCCATGACAAAAAAAAGTTGAGGAACACAAAATTATATTTTTTCAAATGACGCTACACACTTAGAATTCATGAATTTTACACGAGACGTAATTCATGTTTGTAAAAAATCGGAGAACGTTAAGAAAGATTTCGTGTCTCCTGAAACTGACTAATACGCAATTCGACGAAAGATGTGTTTGATTGAGTTTATTTTCTGATCTCTTTCAACTCATTCTTACGTGCTAAAAGACGCTTGCAAGTGTCGGTCTCAGGGGACAGACTTCTACATGACATTTTGGTAACGTGTACTAACAATGCAAAACCGAATCCTTCATGATGCCCGATTCGATCTCAATGTTCTAGTTCTAATTACCACCTGAGAAAAAAAACACCGGTTATCAAATTTAATAAACAAAGGTCCTTCAAATCCTACGCATTGTAGTGATGAAAATTAGCAGAATCTTATTTTTTATGATCAAATTTTTTCCTTCATCTCCAGAGGCTTGAGAATATTGAAATTTAACTAGGGAACGTCCATTAATTATGTCACGCAAAAAGTGACTTTTAATAACCACCAGCTCCCCCCCCCATCACCCGTCTCCTTGTCTCAATTTTTGTATGGACCTTCATTTTTTATGAATTGTCACTTTTTACCAAGCCCCCCTCCCCACTTACTGCGTGACATAATTAATGGACCTTCGCTTAGTGAACTCCGTATGTTACGCTGTAGTTTTATTTTGCAAGTTCTAACTTTAATTTGCTAGCATAACATTAACGCGCAATAACATTTCAATCTGTTAAACATTTTATTTAACATGGAAAAAGCGTTTTAAAAGCTATCACGGAAGAGAACAAATTTAAACCTGTAACTTGTCGTGACGCTTGAAACCGACTGCCTTCAAAATAGTTCTGATGTTGTTATAAGAACTAATGGGAACGATAATATAAATTTCAGGCTTTCAAATCTCAGTGTATTGTGTATTAAACTAGAAGCTGTTGTAAGGAGTGTATCGAATATAAGCTATCCACATACATTTGCGTTGTACGCATGTATTTGTGATGTTTTTTTATGCTCTGAACACTGCATGCTGTGCGTTTGACTGTCAGCTTTCTTTTGTTTACTTGTTTGTGCGGTTCAAATTCTGCGTTTTCAAAATGTCGCGTATTGAAAAGGAAGTGAAAATTAAGGTTCTGGACACATGGCTAAGTGAGAAGGGTATTACTATGCGAAAATTGGCGAAGCGGTTTGGAATTCATCATGCGAATGTTAAAACCATCATTAATAAGTTTGAAGAACACTATTCTATGGATGAGCTACCAGAAAGAGGCAGAAAACCTGGTATTTCCAACTCGAAACTGGAGCAGAAAGTGGTATCTCTAATCATGAAGAGCAAATCAATGTCAATACGTGATTTGGCCAAAAAAGCAGGAACGAGTGTCGGAATGATCCAGCGTATCAAGAGGCGAAACCACCTGAAGACCTACAAGAAGCAGAAAATCTCGAAACAAAGTGCAGAACAGAAGAAGCGACCAGCAGCAAGGGCCCGGAAATTGTATTCGCGTCTTTTGCAGCGTCCGGATGCATGCGTTTTGATGGACGATGAGACCTATGTAAAGGAGGACTCAAAAACCCTTCCAGGTCCACAATACTTTACTGCCGTCGTTGGGGAGGATGTGAGCGATGCGGACAGGTCGATTCAAGTGGAGAAATTCGGTCGAAAGGTACTGGTATGGCAAGCAATATGTTCCTGTGGTTTGAAGTCAACCATTTTTTACGCTACCGGATCAATAAATGCGGAAATCTATCGATCTGAGTGTCTCCAGAAGAGAATGTTGCCTATATATAAGAAGCATAGTACACCTCCACTGTTTTGGCCGGATTTAGCGTCAGCTCACTATGCCAAAACCACTCTCAATTGGCTTGCGGAAAAGGGTATAGATTTCGTTGAGAAAAATATCAATCCACCAAATTGCCCTCAGCTTCGACCCATCGAACGTTACTGGGCAATCGTGAAGAGGGTCTTCAAGAAGACTGGTAAGGCAGCTGGGAACATGCAGGAGTTCAAATAAATTTGGGCTCAAGCGTCCAAAAAATCCGATGCAACACTTGTCCGGAGCTTGATGAAGAGCATTCGATCCAAAGTTCGAAAATTCGTGAAGGAATAACTTAAATTCCATCCGGTCTTTATTGTGTTCAAGTTTAACCTCGTACAATAAAGGATCAATTTTTTGTATAAATAAAATATCGGTTTTCAACATAATTTGAAAGAAAGTTTGTGGATAGCTTATTGTCGATACACTCCTCAAACGTAGTATCCAGAATGTGTTAATTTCATTGGGATTCAAGTTAGAAGTTAACAAAACATCAAATAGTTCATACCATTAAGTCATATTTACCTTTGACTCTTACAGAACTTCCGTACAAGAAGGATTACATTACTCGCAATATTCAGTGTTTTTAGGGCTTCGACGTAGTGATAGTATTTCGACGAACTTCACTGAAAAATTCGATTCCTATGTTCAGAGTGGATCTTCCCTTTTTAAGATTCTTGCTACTTCTCCGGCACGTTTTCTAAGCAACGTATATGTTTTTGTAAACAAAGATTCGAAAATGTTACTTAAATGTTTCGGAACTTTGAGAACCTCCACGGATACTAACACTACTCTCTCAAGGTAGTTCTATTTTGTATAGTAGTGCTAAGAGTGCTAGATCAGTAGTGCTACAGTAACCCACTGCAAGGCAAAGACACTGTCAACCCGTTTGAGGATTCATAACGGTTCTTTACTCTTCGAATGTAACGTTTAATCGCTCCATAAACCACCAATGATCCGGCGGAAACAGTGCCATCTGCTTTAGATAAGGTTTACAGTACAACGGTACTCTTTTACTTTCCAGGAGTTACGAGCTCCATTATCGGTTTTGTTAGCCGTAAAAATTATTCTTACAGCCATTGCCACCACCGTTCGAAGGCTAGGCAGAGATAGGCTGAACGCCAGGGTAAATCATGCTGTGCTGATTAAAAGGATTTAATGTGATTTTTTCGCGTAACGGCAATCTAACCGGACTGATGAAGCCATTTCTTCCACCCCGGATGGTTATGCGATAGCGAGGAGCGAAGGGGTTAAGATAACTTCGGTTCACGCAGTTTTTAATTTATTCGACGAAAGATCAAGTCAAGCCGTGTACATTCCCGCCCGGTTGGGTGCGCTTTTCCGGGTTGTTTGTTTTATTTATTTGCGTTAATTAACTTTCTGATCCCGGGAGTGGAATTCGTGCGGAATGGAGGCAGTTGAGTGGTGAAGAGTCGACTAGAAACATTCCAATAATTTAGATGAAAATCCTTAAAAATGTGTTAATTATTACGATTGCTCTAGCACCAGTTGAGATAACATTTCACTTTCGCATCGTACAGTTGCTTTTACACATGATTTAAACTGAACGATAAATTATGAAAGCGCGACAAAACTTTCTCGAATTATCTCCCATCCCTATCACTATAAATCATTTTGTAACATTTCCCAATATCTTCGAAACTCACGTCGTGGGCCGCAACCATCCATTGTGTGCTCTACGAGGCGTGAAAAAGGACACCAGATTCATCACCGTACGAGATAAAAACCCCCTATCCTGAATCACCGCATCCCACATACGACTTTATTCAATATGCCATCAACCACCAGTCGAAAAAGGGTTAAACCACGCGGCCTAACACCTTTACTAAATTTCCCTGTGAAAGTACTTTCACTCTTTCCCCCTAGAGCAGATCGCTGGCAGGAAAAAAAATCCACTGACACAAGTGAAATTCAGTATAATTAACAATCGTGTTATCGAGATGAATGGAAGTTGCTGGTGCGCGTGGTGGGAGCGATGCCAACAACGGTGAATTGGAATCCTGGTGAGTTTCGACAGAGGGAGTGGGTGATATGCAAAGTGGAAGATCTACACATATGAATAAATAATCCAGCAACGTCACGGTCGGTGTCTACCCGCTCGCCGAAATGAGTCTACAGTTTTAATTCCATCCACAGAGTATTCCATGCGCAGAGTAGCGGGTGATGGCCCTTTCGAAACCGGCAATTCAAAGCTTTGTTGAATTTGTTGATTTTCAGACAAATTGCATATTTTTCAGATCTGGATAAGGCAAACTGATAATACTGGGACCTACAGCATAAAACCAGTAGGAGAAAATTAGTTCATTAATGCTGTTACGGTCAAAATTTGGTTGATTTCAACTTTACGTAATTCTTTTAATCGTGCATTTAAAACACCCCTCAATTTGTAGGTGTGTTGCTATTCAGATATCAACATGGCGTCTAAGCAAATCATCGCTAGTTTGTTCGCGCATCGCAAATAGTATCCTACCTAACTACTAACACGCTTAGTTAGCGAAATCATCAGAAGTGGCCAAATCGATTGTCACTCACGTAATACTAGTGTTTGGGGTACGCTTGTTGGCAGACAGAATGCCTGGATCGGGAGGAAATCTAAAATCGGAAGCCGCAGCAACGACGTAAAGAGTACCCAGAAGTTGCAGTGCAATCCATCCTCCTTCTTATACGAGATCTTACAAACAAGCTTGGTGTGTTGTCTACAATCGTGCATTGTACTAACAAAACGAGCCGGACTGTCGCTCATAAAAAACTACAAGATACAATTCTCGGGTTTTTTTCTCTCCGGTCTCGCTCTCTTTCATTCCTTACAGCGCCGTTCTAAGATTTTTGAGGGATTCTTTAGTACAGATCGAAACACAACAGTGCTAGATAGCATACTCTACAAATAGCAGAATGAAAAAAAGGTGATTGGAATATGAAGGAAAGAGAAAGTAATCAAAGAGAGACTCTCGATGTTTGATTCGCCCTAATGAAAAAAAAACCCTAGAATTGTTCGCAAAGATGTCGTTCGACTACATTGCAATGTGTAATGAATGATGTTATTGTTAAAGAGCCTGTATTAGAGAAGAGGCGACATTGGTTGATTGGAACAAGTTATTATCTGTCAAAGCAGTTTCGCCCATTCCGCAAATATCTCCTGAAATATCGAAAATATTACGGCTTCGGCACACGAATGATATTTTCCGCGGCCGACCGTCTCGAAGCATAGCACTTCCTAGCACTTCCAAAATCAAGTCAACTCTCTTTTCCATTGATTTTGGTGACCCTGAAAAGGGCCGTTTTGGGTTCAGGGGAACAGCCACCGACTTTGGTTCGCTCAAAAATGGCGTGTTATGCTATAGATGGTGCAGAACACGCACGAAAATCGATCTGAGTGCCCACACGTCATCTTTTCATTGCCTTTAAATCAGAAACGACACTATCGATCGAGACCACACAAACTAACGCGGTAGGGCAAAGCAACGATGGATCAAGAAATGTGTGCCGTTTGAGTCTCGAAGAGGGTGAAGGCAAGGTGATGGATTGCCTTGATTGTTATTCAACATGGCAGTGAAGGGGGTGATTCGAAGAACAGTAGTAGACACGAGTGGTACGTTAAGTCCGTTCAACTTGTTGACTTCACCGACACCGTAATATCGTAACACTCAACTTTGAGCCGAAGGCGGAAACGTACATCCGACTAGCAGCTGAAGTAAGTAGGATTAGGTTTGTCATTAATTCGCAAATACCATATACATAAAGGCTCTCAAGAAGACAATTTTTGCGGCAAGTTCAGATCGGCTATTATGTAACTGAGTCAGAACACGAATTCGTGTATCTGAGTTCATTGGTGACCACCGATAACGACCCCGGCAGAGAGATACGAAGGCTAATTATGGCTTGAAATCGTATCTACTTTGGACTTCAAAAGACGCTACACTGAAAATTAATTTTCATTTATTTTACGAAATCGAAGGTAGGACTAACAAATCAATTCTTTTTTTTCTGCAACGAAACAGATTTGTACTTTTTAAGAAGCTTCCTTCGTATTTAATGCCACATGCGCAACTGTCACAAGCACTAAGCATTGTTGACAAAAAAAGAACATTCGTTCATTGTACGAATACAGTACAACGAGCTACGAGTAATTTGTTACCAATAAAAAAGAAACGTCTCTCTGGTGGTTGCAAGCACGATTGACAGATCTACTTTATCGGCTCAAGATATAATTGAATTGATATGGGATTCGATCGTGCATTTTCCGGGAGAGCTGTTTGTGAGCCCGTGGTTGGTCTCATTAGGCCATGTTGTCTCGTGAGAAAATGCTTGATTATTGTGCATGGGGTTCTAACTCTCGAGAGCGCTTTCATTTCTGTTTTGGGATAAATTAATGCTTTCCATCATCCCAGCAGGAACATGAACATTTATGACCACGACCGAAGAGAAGCAGTGATTGGCTGGTCTTCACGAAATTCATCTTGTGCATTGCACAAAAAAGGTGTAATGATAGCATTTTGTAAGATGACTAGAAATATGAAAGCTAATTTACGAAAATAAATTTTCAGTGTAAGATTGAAAAAAAAATCACCGAAGCCCAAAGTTGATCATCTACAAAACATTAATTCGGCCGGTAGTCCTCTATGGCAACAACACATGGACAATATCCTAGGTGTCTTTCAAGAGGAAAGGTACTGTGTACGGAACGTGGAGGAGTCTAATGAACGACGAGTTGCATCAGTTACTGGGTATAAGAATCCCAGATTCTCGATTACTATCCAACGGGTATAAGAAGAAGAGGCGCACAACGAGCAAGGTGGATCCAGTGTAGACGAGTTCTTTCACCACCTCGAAATAAGCCCCGTCTTTTCTTGCTTCACTTTTTGGGTGAATGTACAGTTCTTCCACCGTCCTAAAAGTTGAGCATGAGCATGAGCATGATTGACCACCCGAGGTTGCTACTCCGTTATTGCCAGATCAGCTGTTATTACACAGAGAACCAACAGATGATGCTTGGGAATAACATACATCTTCAATGTGTAAAAACTGGTGATCCCAAACTAAGGCAATACCGGCGTCGGCCCCGTCCGAATGCAAGTCAAGTAAGGAAAGGGTAGGAATATGTTGACGTGATACTCGCTTTATTGGAAGCCGCGGAATCCACTGCACTTCCAAGAGAAATCACTAGGATTTTGGATGACAGGATCGGGTAGCAGCAGGGTTCGTTTTGGTTAACGATAAGCTGTCAAGTGAAATATTTGAATATTAGTATCGGATTCCGATTTAAACTGATTTAAACCAACAGTAAGGATGCTATTAGGGTCACTCACAGAGTTTGATTGTGGTTTTTCATTGGGAAAACAAAGCGATTTTTAATAATGCTAAAAGGCCGATTTTGACCGGTTTAAACCACCAGTAAGGGGATGCCATTGGGGCCACTCACAGAGTGTGATAGTGGTATTTCATTAGGAAAACAAGGCAATTCATCTCAACGCCTCAGAGCCAACTTGGACCGATCTACACCAACAGTACGAATGTCGCTGGAGTCACTTACAAAATGGGATAGTGGTTTATTTGTTCCAAGATAGGGTGGCCGGACGAGCATGGCGAACGAATAATTTGGATCACAACTAAATATGTGCCTCTCCATCGACTCATCTTACCCGGCGAACCACGACTTCTCATGCTCACTCGATCACTCGAGCGACGGCAACACAATGGTGACGCAATAGGCAACCAAAACAATAGACATAGACGTCCGATAAAAAAATATTACGGAACAAGGCATCAACACAACCGATTCAACCGATTTATCTGATGGTCTGCGCAAACCTAATAAAAAGGACATATAGATACAATGGGTAACAATTACCTGTCCTGCTCCACGTCCTTGAGAGCAATTGCTACCTTACGAGTCGCCTCTACCCAACTTCACAGGCGTCCGTCAAGGCTCTGGTACACTAATTCATCTCCATAGCCCAACCAAAGCACCACTACTTAAAAAAAAAATGATAAATAGAGAGATATTAGATATTGTCTTCAAAATTTGGTAGAAATAAATTATTTGTTGCCTGAAAACAAAAAAATTAAGAACCAAGATATAAGTAGAATCCCTGTAGTCACCCGGATGTTCGAAGAGCATAGCCTTTTCTATGAAAAGAGTGTTCCGAGTTATCGATGGTTGATTACAACTATGTGCTTGGCACCATTGGCTGAAATGAGCATTGCATGAGGATAGTGAGAACATTTTTTTGAATAAACGACTACTCAGTTGTTTACTAAGCTGAAGCTCATTCGAGCTATATCTGATGAACTTAGTCGATGAATCAACCCTCTCAGATTTATCGCAATATATTATGGCAAATTTACAAGCTCACAACTGCATGCTAGTTTGTGAAAAGTGTCCAGACTCATGGACAAAAAGTCCGGGCACCGATTCAACATGGCATCCGAACTTTGGGTTTGGAAATTTGTGTTGCTTAACAAATCCTCGAACAAATGTGCAAAAGCACGTTGGCCAATATTTAGCGTCAACCAGTGGGTACGTGTGCTCAACTCAAAGTTTTCCTTCTTTCAAACTCACTTTCAGTACAATTTATCCATTGAGTTGGACACATCACAATTTAAAATATTGTGATGGAGCACGGGCGTGAGGTTACCCGATGTATGAAAAATACTCTATAACCTATTTAGGATTTTATCTGATAAATCCAAATTTGGCCAACACCCACCTCTTCCACCGTCCTAAAAGTTCGGCCGACAATGTCCATATTTTCCGTGAAGCAAACAAATTAGCTGGATCTCGTAGAAATCGTACCCCGGCTCGTCACATGACACCTTCTAGGGCGATATTGAAAAGAAGGTAGGAAAGTCCATCCCCTTGTCAAAGTCCCCGACGACATCCAAGTGAGCTGGATTGTTTGCCTCCAATCTTCACGCAGCTTTGCGCACCATCCATCGCTCCTCTAATCATTCTTGTGAGCTCCCCACAGAAAACGTTCTCGTCTTTGATTGTTTTGGTCTATGCGGTCAATGCTGCCGTACACCGCCGTAAAATCGATGAACAGGTAATGCGTATGAACCTTAAATTTACGGCATTCCTGAAGGATGTGCCAAACTGTTAAGATCTGAACGACCGTTGAGCTGGCTTGATAACTTCCCATAAACTCATTAGTTGTAGGTGATAGACGATGGAAGATGATTTGGGATAGCGTCATTCAGAATTGTGATCACTGGAAAGTTCTCACACTCCAACTTGTCGCCTTTCTTGTCGATGTGGCATTTGATCCCTTCCTTCCAATCATCCGGTAGCTATTCTTCTGACTATTAGTCGGACTAAGATCTCGATGAGTTCAGCTCTGGTACAATCCTTACCAGCTGCCTCATTGTTTTTGTGCTATTAGATGGCATCCCTAACACCTCTCAGAATTGGAGCGAGCTCATTTCCCTCGTCTGCCGTACTGATGTAATCATTGCCTCCACTGTCTTATTTTTCATGTATTCTGGTGTTCGTTTAAGTGCTGCCTCAACCTTTCAATCATCTCACGTCCGTCCGTCAAGATGTATCCATTCTTATCCCTGCACAGTACAGCTTACGACACAAACCCTTGAGCTGGATGGATTGAGCTTCTGGTAGAACTTTCGTGTTTCTTGAGAACGGTTCAGCTGCTCCATCTCCTCACACGCCGCTTCTTCCAGGCGGCGTTTTTTCTCCCGGAAAAGAGGCGTTTGCTGTTTCCGCTTTCAATTGTAGCGTTTCACGTTCTGTCGGATCTTTGCTGCAGCAGTATTACCCGCGTTGCGTCCTTATCCTCCAAAATCTCTCTACACTTCTCGTTAAACCAATCATTCCGTCGACTCCGTTCTATGGGCACGACGATGTTCTCACCTGAGTTGTTTATGGCTGCTTTTACAGTAATCCACCAGTCCTCAAGAGGGTCCCAATAGAGCTCAACACTCCTCCTCAAACGTGTTGGCTGGCACCCCAGCCACGTTTCGGTGCTTCGAGAGCTTCAGTTTTGACGTAGGACTTACATCTCTCTTTTATATTCCTGTATAGGGGCGCCGTTCTAAAATTCCTGAAATCGATAACCTTACGCAGGTTTGGAGATTTTAGACGATAATATCTCCTGTTTGGCCCACATCAATTTTAAGAAAAGTAGGGTAACGGGATTTAATGTTAGCCTAGCTCCTTGATTCGGCCTATGTACCAAATATGTCATTATTTCGGCGATAATCAACAAAATCATGTTGCTATCGAGATGACCGATTGATTTCAAAGCAATTGAGACAATATCAATCAATTTATAGTTATTCACTTCCGCGTAATTTTCGATTTCCTTAGCTTTTAAGACACCATGACTTTACTAGTTAGGCTGAACAGTTTATCTACACGATCTTCGAATGATCTAAATTTGCCGAAATTGAACCTTTTAACCAATCAATGCAACCAAGATGTACAGAAAACAGTTACGCGTTATTAACTAACAGGTCAAATAGGTAAAATAACAATGATTTAACAAGAAAACGGTGGAGCCAATGTTAGGGACATATATTTTTCTTTGTACCCAACTATGGCCTGTTGTATGTTAATCGTTGTAAAAATGTTGTTATTGGTGACTGATACAATAAAAATGTCTGAGTTTCGGTTGAATGTTTTTCATATGGCTCATCTTATCACAAACTAAAGGAACAAAACCTATTTAGAGTGAATTATAATGTTTTGATTAATTTGAATCATTGTGAATTATAATGTTTTGATCACTTAAGTGTTTCTTAGAAGTTTAAGTATAGTATGATTTCTGAAATTGTTTGTTGGGTAAAGCGAATACAGCTGGCAACGCGTTGCATCAGAAAATCAGAAAAAAATCGTACCTAGACAACATTTAATAACAAATCTATTGAATAGGACGAACTTGCATCCATGATTAGACCCAATTTAGTACCCATAGACCGACATTACATCAATATCCCTCGAAAGTTTCTGACTTTATAAAACGAGTTGTGTAACTTTTCGTGATACGCACTACCAGATGGCTTATTGAACATATCTTAGCAAGTGTATAACTAGTTAAATTTTGCTTCCAGCTCAAATACCCTGTGAGTTATAATAAAAAATGTAATCGATTGTTGCATATTAGGCTGAGTCAAGGTACACATACCCTATTTCATTCGAAAGGTGGAACATCAAAGCTGAATCCATGTTGCTAACTTAATTTGTTTAAACTAATTAAAAAGAACTTAAAACAAAAATATCTGAACGCACAAAGCTATTTGTCGAAAATGACATCATATTTGCGCCACGCTCTGATTGGTTCATACTGCCACAGTAACCATGCCAGCGAATATGAAACATGTGGGAACGACCGAAGACCAACCATCAGTGCTCGATCAGAAATTCTCGATGGGGCACAGCTCGGGGACGTTGGGCGGGTTCGCCGACTTGGGTATTACATTGATATTCAGCCGCTCCATCTCCTCCAACGATCGCTTCGAGTAGTGGGCCGACGTCATATCCAGCCAGAACACCGCGTCTTTACCCATATGGTATTTCTTGATGAACGACGCAACTTCCGGCAGGCATTTCGAACTATAAATTACCCCGTTCACGGCCATTCCAGACCGAAAGAAGAGCGGCTTTGACATCGCCTTCTCGCTGATTGTCAGCCACTGCAGCGGGGGAACTTGGTGTGTGAAATGAACTTCACGTCGGAGCTCACTTCGTTCGGAGGGGAAGTAAAATACCAAGTGCCCTGCCAGTCGTTGTCATCCAGGGTGAGATAGGTCTCGTCGTGCATAACCACCGCCAAGTAGTGATTCGCCGGGAAAATCGAGTTGACCATCTTATTCAGCCGAGCCACTGCGTCATTGCCTGGAGCTCCGAAAGCAGTGGACGCGACTTGCGCTTCCTGACATGTATGTTCATGTTCGCCAGGTACTTTTTCACTGTTTGGCTGGTTGAACCGACCTTCACTGTTTTTGCCATCACGGTTAGAGTTCGACTGATAGAGCTGTCAAATTTTGTCTGCTGATTCATGGGTTACTATGATTGATGCTATATGGGTAGTTTTGTCAGTGCGGGTGAAGGTAAATCCATAAAAAATCGGCAGTTTTTGTTCATTTTTTTTTAATGCAAACGTTACTATATGACATTGAATATATATTGGGAAGGGAGGGGGCATCAGCGTTTCACTCAAGCTGGAATTGGACAATGAAGTGGTATGACAACCGGCGTCTAGGAGGAAATGAACAGTATCATTTTATTTATCCTTCCGATTCGATTGTTATGCTGTGAATTAGAATTTAACAGTTTCAGTGAGATTGACGTGCCCTTCCTAACATGCCATCCTGTAGAAAGCTTATCAAGTACTGCAAATTGGGTAATTCGATTGGTTTGATCATACCGTTGGAGAGATAATCTTATGTTCCCACGGGTTTCACGTAGGTGTCTCTGCTTACGGGTCCGTCACACCATTTTTGGCCCTTCATACAGCGTTATTGTGAATACAAACCGGTAACTCAATTAGATCTTGCTATTAAGTAGAACTGCATACATGACAAGGTCTTAGAAGCAGGGATTGTCGAGAAACACAGAGTAGTGCAAAATAGGCAAGTGCTTCACCCAATTTCAAGTGTGCGTCTCCTGTTTCAGAAGAGTGCACACAACGAAAGTGCGAGAGATTTCGTAGCAGCACGAGAGACAGATAGCCGCACATGCACTACTCTTTCAGAGACAAAGAGTAATGCACAGTGCTCTACTCAGTGCTTTACTCTGTGCTTTGGCTCATGCTTTGGTAAATGGTAGCAAAATGAAAAGTGTTGATGCTAGCGCACGGCACAACAAGGGTGCACGAGAGTACAGACTGCACTTTCACGTCTCTTTGAAATTTAATGTGCTGTCTCGTAGCAGCGCGTGCTGCACTCAAAGAGATTTGTGTCGCACCTTATCCCTGCTTAGAAGGGATGGTGGCTCTCTTACATACATAAGGCACGGTGGTGTATGAAGGTGTATCCCAAAGGCACGATGGGAAATCGGTTCCAGTACAGTAAGCAAGGATATGGAGATTTTGTTGGCTACACCGATGCAAATTCGAAAGAAGATGTTGACTCACTGTGATCAACGACGGGCTACGCGTTTATGTTTCAAGAGTATACCAGCCTTACCATCTTGTGAGGCGGAGTATATGACGTAATCAAGGATGATCCAGGATAGTAACCCATGGTGTTTGGTGGGAAAACCTATTAACACGGATATTTGATGCGATATTCATTTAGATCTTGAGTGGCAATCAATCTGCAATTTGCATAGCCAAGAACGGATCATACAACCCGTGGACTAAGCAATCGACAGTGGATCGGCGTGGTTAGCTACGTAAATACCAAAGTCGAAGACGCCGATGGTTTCACCAAGCCACTAGTTCAAGCCACGGTCGTGAACCAGAAGTGGTTTCTTGGAATCAACTATTAGGGAGGAGTGTCGGCGAACAAGTAATCCACGATTTGCTTAGCAACCGAAGTATGTTATAAAGATCAACAAAATTTCCATTCCACTACCAACAGTCAAACTGACAAAACCAAGTTTCACTTGACTATAGCAAAAACTACACATTTATCTAGCCCCTTCGAGGGTGTTTCGATCAAAATTTGGTCGACTTAAACTTGACGCATTTCCTTTCATCGTGCATTAAAAAATTTTGCACACCCCTCATTTTGAAGATGTGCGTGTAGCATCATGCCCCTATTTTGATTTTGAGATTAGCACATCAGTAATCAAAATTTCGTCGAAGGAAGAGATGCAATGCATCAAAATTTTGCACGTGCATGGCGAAAATCCAAACTACTCTCACGCCAAGTTGGCGAAATTGTTGAATGCGGTTAAATCAACTGTAACCAACGTATTTAAAGTGTTCAGTAAACGTTTGTCGACATCCAGGAAAGCTGCATCATGGGGAAATCGAAAGCCGGAGGCCACAACGACAACAAAAAGAGTTGCCCGCTGTTTCGAGCGGAACCCCAACCTCTCCGTCCGAGATGTCGCAAAGAAGATGGGAGTGGCGCCTTCAACCGTGAATAGAGCTAAAAAACGAGCTGTACTGTTGACTTACAAGAAAGTTGTGACTCCAAATCGTGATGATAAACAAAACACGTCAGCCAAAGCACGATCGAGAAGGTTGTACACGACTATGCTGACGAAGTTTGATTGCATGGTACAGTACGATGAAACATCTGTCAAGGCAGACTTTAAACAGCTTCCTGGACAGAAATTTTATGCGGCAACCGGACGGGAAATGGTGGCAGATATTTTCAAGCACATTAAACTGTCAAAGCTCGCAAAGAAATATCTGGTGTGGCAGGCCAGCTGTACTTGTGGCTTGAAGAGCAACGTTTGCATTGCGACCGAAGCCGTCAACCAGGAAATTTTTCTGAGCGAGTGTCTACAAAAACGTCTACTGCCTTTCTTGAAGTGACACAATTGTTGCGTTCTATTTTGGCCGCATTTGGCATCTTGCCATTATGGAAAAAAAGGCCATGCTGCCAACATCGTTCAAGTGGTGCCCAAGGATATGAACCCTCCCAACACACCAGAGCTCCGCCCAATCCAATAATATTGGGCCATCGTCAAGTGGAACCTTAAGAAGACTCAAACAGCTGTTGTGAGCGAGGAACGGTTCAAGGCAAACTGGCGTTCTGCGGTGAATAAAGTGGACAAGGAGGCTGCATAAAATCTTTTGGCAGGTGTTAAACGAAAGACCCGTCAATTCGCTTTCGTTAAAAAGAAAGTTTAGCTGAATATTTTTCCTGTATTCTATATTAACGGAACTTGAAAAAGAAAAAGAAATTGACTTATTCATAAAAACTTTGATCGACTCATACACATTACTGTTTGACCAAATTTTGATTGGATCACCCTTTAATGTAATGAAATATCTTTCAAGCATTCAAAGCAAAATACACTCCAATTCACTCAGTACTGAAGAGGGCAAATGCTGAACGGATTTCCTCAGCAAGCGACTGCTAACCCACCTGCTGCGTACATACGTGAAAACTTCCAAATGCGTATACTTTCTTACAATTCCTTAACGGTACCTGATGCGACGGTCCTGGAAAGGATGAAAAGGTTCACAAACTTTTCCAATTTATTCATTTACTTGCGATTTTTACCTATCCCAGGCCAGCTTTGGGAACAATTGATAGAAAAGGAAAGACGTTCTTCACCGCGAAACGGCTTGGTCTATATGGAAAAGTTGTCTAATGAGTTCCTGGTGGTACGCATCCTGGAATTGGATTTTAATTCGGAGGGGAGTGACACTCGAAAAAAAATATACGTTTATTGCCTAATAACCACTCTGCCACTTGAAGAAGTCACCATCGTTCTGGTTGTCGTCGTAGTTGTCAATAAATCTGGACAATATTGCTGGATCAGGCTTGGCACCCCACGTCTTTGTCGTCCTTCCGCAATTATCTACCAAGCCGAACAGCGGAAACTCCGAGTCGAAAGCGAAATTTTCAAAAGAATAAATAATAAACGGTTTCCTGCTTGACTTTCTCTTGCCGTTTGGTAAATCCGCTTCAAGTCGCGATTTCCCCGTCTCCGTCAGAGGAATCCGATATTTTTCGGTAGCGGAAAGGAATTCAATTACGGATTCAGGACAAATCTATTAAATTTTACGATAATGTACATCCTTTTTCAACGGCGAAAGTTGGCAAGTGGGGCTGAAAAATTTCCTCTATTGTCAGTGAACAATTTCACCGGGAAAGAAGATGACGACGAGCGCGAAATCTTGATGACGTGGTTGATACGAGAGGAGTAGCAAATAGCAGCAGGGGATAATCTTTGATGGGATGCTGCCCATCAGCCAAACGCAACCAGAAAGCGACTCGAAAAGGGAAAGGGAAGGTAATATCATCTGCGAGGTAATATTTCATTTTAAATTTTTAAAATCACCGATATATATTTGCGAAACGAACGGGAACGTGTGCGCAAAAATAGCACAAACGGCCGACACAATGGCTGCGATGGCTTATGCTCGGTTCGGGATATTGCTTTTCTTTCATCAATATTACCTCGGAGCAGATAAATCGGAGGTAAATCCCTCTCAATTTTTCCGCCACTTCTTAGTGCTGAATGTGCGCCAACAACAATGGATGATTTCTATTCAAACAAGACTGGAGAGCATTATTTTTCTTTAATATGAGATTTGATGGCTTTCTTCCTTTAACGATCCCAAGATGGTTGGATATTCGGATGACTGGTGCGTAGTTATGAATATATTTACATTGGAAAGAAAACTACTTCAAAGAGGGTCTGCTCTACGAGATGATCTAATTAGTTTATGCTAATACATTGATTCGATGGTTGTCAAGGTAGAGTTAAGAAAGGGGTTAAAATTTTACCTTAGTTTGTGACTTTTAAGGTTAAATCATATTGCTGATCATTGTGATACTTTCTGCAGACTTGCTTAAATGTTTAAACTATGAAGTTGACGAACGAAAGCAGCACATTTCAGTTAAACTTTCACCCTATTCTACCGCATCCACTGAAACTTGTGTAAGTTACTTTAGACAACATACCACAGATTATCACTTCATTCCTACGCCTACTCTGAACAACAGTAGGCCCGCACCCTTCCGAAACGCACATGTCATTTGTCAGTCAGTCAATTCTCCTTGCTCGTCTCCGAGGATACGGCAGAAAGCGCGTCAAAAGTGTGAGATGATTATGTTTATTTTAATGACAAGTCATTAATAAACATACAGGGAATAGAGCGAAACCACGCCGTCCTCCAAGGCAGTACATCCCCGTAGGCACATCGCGGTGCGCAGCTATGTCATGAAACCGTGGTTCCGGAAGACCAAATTAAAAGCAAATAATCCCCGTCTTGATATGCATCCATCTTCGCTGCCGGTGACAGCATTGGATTAGACGAGTCCCGTTGTTGGCGCCATCCAGGAGGACACTGCTTATGCTAATGCAGGTGCTATTTATTTTCAATTAAGTAATGGGAAACTACTAATTAAAGCAAATTTATCGAGGCGAACGCAAGGAAACAAAATAAACGATCGCAACACATTGTTGTGACACATTTACGCGTTAAAATTGAAAAAAAAACTGATTCCTCAACTAATTTGTTTGATTTTTTGCTCTGTCTCCCGTAAAAGTGAAAGCTATGTCAACGGGACGTTCCGATTTTTTTCGATCTAACCCTTCCGATTTCCTTTGTGGATAGACGAAGGAACACAAAGTATAGGGTAGAACATGCAAATCAGTGAGCTCACCCCTTTGTGAGTGAGCGCTTACTTGAGAAAGTGGAAGAGTTAAAAAAAATAAGTACTATACTTCACAGAAGCAGATGGTACCGATTTTTTTTTTTTCATTGAATAAATTTTCCGCTAAATTATAAATAACAACTGATAAATCTTGAGCAAACTTACGCTCGATATGAAATCACATGCTTTGTCCATCTATAAGAATTTAAAATTTATTGGAATTGTGGTAAAAAAATGTTTTCTTATGCAAGCAGCATTCCTGACTAAAGGGTGCTCCGATCAAAATTTGGTCAAACAGTAATGTGTGTGAGTCGATCACAGTTTTTATTAATAAGCCAAATTCTTTTGCTTTTTCAAGTACAGTTAATACAGGATACAGGAGAAATATTCAGGTCTTTCGTTAAACACCTGCCATAAAATTTTGTACAGTCTCCTTGTCCACTTTATTCGGCGCAGAACGCCAGTTTGCCTTGAACTGTTTCTTGCTCACAACAGGTTTTTGAGTCTTCTTAATGTTCCGCTTAACGATGGCCCAATATTATTCGATTGGGCGGAGCCCTGACGTGTTGGGAGGGTTCTTGTCCTTGGGCATCACTTGAACTTTGTTGGCAGCGTACCACGCCATGGCCTTTTTTCCGTAATGGCAAGATGCCAAATCCGGCCAAAATAGAACGTAACAATTGGGTCGCTTCAGGAAAGGCAGTAGATGTTGGTGGTTCCGGTCACAATGTAAACGTTGCTCTTCAAGCCACAGGTACAGATGACATGCCGCACCAGATATTTCTTCGCAAACTTTGACAGTTTAATGTGCTTGAAAATACCTGGCACCCTCCCCCGTCCGGCTGCAGTATAAAATTTCTGTTCAGGAAGCTGTTGAAAGTCTGCCTTGACGTAAGTTTAATCGTCCTGTACCACGCAATCAAACTTCGTCAGTATCGTTGTGTACAACTTTCTCGATCGTGCATTGGCTGACGTGTTTTGTTTATCGTCGCGATTTGGAGTCACAATTTTCTTGTAAGTCGACAGTCTAGCTCGTTTTTCAGCTCTATCCACGGTTGAAGGCGTCACTCACAGCTTCTTTGCGACATCTCGGACGGAGAGGTTAGGGTTTTTTGTCGTCGCTGTGACCTCCGGATTTAGATTTCCCCCCGATCCAGCTTTCCTAGCTGTCGAGAAACGCTCACCGAACACTTTTTTTACGTTGGTAACAGTTGATTTAGCTACATTGAACTATTTCGCCAATTTGGCGTGAGAGTAGTTTGGATTTTCGCCATGCACGTGCAAAATTTTGATGCATTGCTTCTCTTCCTTCGACGAAATTTTTATAACTGAAGTGCAAATCTCAAAATCAAAATATAGGCATGGGAACGTCCACTAATTACGTCACGCAAAAAATGACTTTTTATAACCCCCTCCCCCCTTGTCACGTTTGTTGTATGGACCTTCAATTTTTTTTGTATGGATCGTCACGTTTTCCCAAACCCCCGTCCCCGTCCCCCTTACTGCGTGACATAATTAATGGACCTTCCCCATGATGCTACACACACACATCTTTAAAATGAGGGGTGTGCAAAATTTCTTAATACACGATGAAAGGAAATCCATCAAGTTTAAGTCGACCAAATTTTGATCGAAACACTCTTTATGTACAAGTGATATCGGAAACGTTTTCCTTGTTCGGTTTTGTATTGTCTTCAACGAAAAGCAGATTGGAAGATTTGCTGTAGCTTTATACGGCAGTCGCAATTGATTGTATTCCAAAATCATATTTTCCAATTGGAAAGTTGACAGATATCTCGTGTCACTAATTATACCCAAGTAAACCAACAATTCTGGTTGCCTCTCCCTCAGTCTCCCTCAGTTGAAGGGTTATATATGTAGGGTTCAGGTCATCTCCCTGGCGTTACGAACCAGCCTCAGTCTGAAAGTCACGAAAATACGAAACAACAACAAAGATAAAGGACTCCTTCGTTTTAAATAGATCGTGGTGGATAAATGAGGTAAGTTCTCAATGTCTAAAAACTTGCGGAAGTAATTGTTGCTTACGTTTTTCAAATAGGCCCAAATAAAATCTGTTGACGTATTACTACGTATTTGTTTTCTGTACTGGGGTACAATTAAAAACAAAATATCATTTGCGAACACCACGAAATGCGGTCAGGTGATGTGCCGTAATATCTCAGTCGTTTCTTGAAACATTTTCTAAATGTTTTCCCCAGTCGATCGACGGTATTTCTAGGCGTTGATTCCAATAACGAAAAATATAGATTTTGAGCATTAAACTATTAAAAATAACACAAATATAAGGTGATGTCGTTTAATGCCAATGTTTCAGATTGAATTTACCTAATGCACAGTATTCTCCTATCACAGACTTCAAATTTAAATAAGGAACGACTCCTACCATAGCATTTTCCTTCATCAATTTATCAGTCAAATCAGCTCGAACAAGCGACACGTACGGTCGGGTTTTTCGCTCTCTCGGCGCGAAGTTTTTTCTCCCCATTTTCCCCCCTCGGCCGATTTCTCGTGATTTCACGTCCGGTTCGTGAACTATCACCTGCGCTTGCTAATTTATTAGCGATATCAAGCCAGAAAGAAGCGCTGCCAAGTGGTACTAATTTTCTTGTTCGACCTGTTTCCGTTACAATGGGTAAAAAAAAACCAACACATGGTTACATCCGCATCAGCGGCATCAGTTCCTGAAACCATGCCAAAACTGAGCAGCTACCATCGACTAAGGCATTACGACATCGGTCCATCGGACCCCAACGCTGAACTTCTAGCGAGCAATCAGTTTGCTGCGCTCCCAGTACAGGAGATACCAAAAAAGGTAAAGATCCCACCGCTATTCACCACATCAAGAAACATTGCATTACGGGCACAACAAGTATGTGCTCGACGGTGGCTAACTACCGTGCTGTTGAATATCACCTAGTCGCCAAGCAACACCAGTTCTTGACTCACCGCGAGCCTTGAAACAAGCCGCTGAAGATGATCCTGCGTGCCCTACCAGAACTCACTCAGACGCCAGCAACGGCGGATGACGGACCTGGTGAAAACGCGGGCCCTATTCAACATCATCATCGAGTGGAACCGGTATCGCTCTAGGCAGCTAGACGTGACGCAGTATGAAAACTGCCTTGCGTTGGGCCACGGAACTCGAAACTGCCACATGAAACCGTGGTGTGGCAAATTTGCCGGAGCATACGCCTCCGAAGATTGTGCCCCGATGGACGAAGGTGCCCCAGTGAAGTGCGCCAACAATCAAGCCTGCCCCCACTGGAACAACAACGGTTCTATGAAACGACATCAGCAAAGTAACACCGGCGACCTGAATGCAAAACACGAAACGTGGGGAAACACCCGGCGCAACCAAAATGGCATAATTCTACAGGAGGACCTAGAAGAGGGCCATTACACCATCTTGGGTCCGGATACTCCCACCCGGTTGAGCAGATCTGGGGCCATGGCGAACAACATCACCCTGACAACCGTACACCAGGAGCTCAGCTACGGTGGTGGCCGAAGTTGGCTCCTCGGTCAACCGATATCGAATCATCAGACGGAACTACCATCGTGCCAGATGGGAGAGGTTCCTACAACACGTTGACGACTACATAGATTTCAACATGCACCTTAAGTCGGTTAATGACATCGAACGGCAACTGCAGTGCATTGAGCAAGCGATATTCCTAGGCCCGGGAGCAACATGTATCGGTGATTGATCAGGTGAGCAGCTCTGTACCCAATGATAGATCCACTAAAGAACTAATCTAACTGCGTAACGCCACCCGAGGGTAATACCAGCGAACTGGTCTGCCTACCTTAAAAAGTCATTACAATCGGATGGCCAAAATTATACTGGACAGAATAGTGTATCTCAGAAATGATCATTTTTCCGACATGAGCCGCGCTCTTCCAGATTATGCAAAACCATTTTGAAAGTTGACAAACAATTTAAAAACTAAACCAAGACCCATCCCACCGTTGATCCAACTTGACAGCATTGGCTCCAAAAATCGCTTGATAACTCCTGCAGAGAAGGTTGATGTGATAGATCAACACTTCGTCAGCTCTCACAATCTTGGACAAAACATCGTCAGTCCTCACAAAGCTTCCTTTATCGAGCTTGTAAACAACATCCATCTAAGGCCCAACGACTTCTCGGAAGGGTTGGAGATCTCAGCTAACGAATTGTTAACCTATATGAAAGCGTCTAAAAACATGAGACCCCAGGTTTCGATAACATCATGAACTTGGAGCTGAAGGAATTGAGCCCCCAGTTCTACGTACTAGAAGCGATCTATCAATGGCTTTTGACATGGTCGTTCAACAATTCATCAACTTAAACGAGTCATTGATAACCCCTCACATTGGGGATAGTTTTCGAAATGCCCATGGACCATTATTTCATCTTCTCAGATAGTCTCAGTTCTATTGAGGCCCTGCAGTCGATGAAAACAGTGAGGCACTCATCTTACTTTCTTTCAAATATAAGGGAGCAGATGTGTGCGTTGGTCAAAAGATCATTTAGGATTACCTTTGTATGGGTCCCCTCACATTGCTCAATTCCAGGCAAAAGGTGGGCGCACAAGAAGGCGAGATTTTTGAAAGAAGAATTTCACATGATGAATTTTTCCCATTAGTACGTCAGAATTCTCTTCAAAGTTCGCAAATCGATTGGACAAGTAATTCTCTTGGGTGGTGGTTACATTCCATTATTCCAAATGTTTCGTCGAGATCGTAGTTTAAAGGTCTGGATATAAGTCGTGGTTTAATCCGTGTGATATCAAGACTTATGTATGTCCAATCACTACTCGCTAGACGTACATCTCTACAGAATTAACCTCGTCGATAGCAATTTATGTAGGTGCGGAACCGGTTACCATCGCCTACGCAGTTTGGCATTGCCCAGTTAATGATGCCTGCAGGACACGACTATTGTATACCCTAGTGGCCCAAGGAAGACAACCCGTCCGAGAGGTAAGAGATGTGTTGGGAATGCGGAATCTTCCCAACATGCAAGCGATTTAAGAATTCCTTTGTTTGTCTGATCTAAGATTGTAACGTCAGCACCCGCCATCCTTCCACTCTAGTAAATTCCCTGCCATTCTGTCCCAGTTATATGATCCTTTTGTTTGCGTGCTACTTGCAAGCTGTGGTCCCCCATCCGCGGCTTAGTTCCTGAAAGGGACTACAGGGATCGAGGATTAGGTAGATGTCGCAACCAAAAGCAGCAAATAATGGCTTAAATAAGTTACCTACCTAGCTCTTTCCAAACGATAATGTGACCTTGAGCTAGCCGCGAGTAATTGGCATCCCACTTTTACTAATATCGAAAAGTAAAACTTTATGTACAAAAATATTGAATATCGGCTCCGTAAAGTGTTACACACGCCTGAGCCTAACAAATAAACGAACTGACTAATTAAAAAAAATTGATATCCTCAGATGGAACAAGTCTGTTTCTAATTCATCTGTCATGGTACTTCTCGACATCGAAAGGCCTTCGATAACGTCTGGCATGATGACCTGGTGTACAAGCCAAAACGATACAATCTTCCCATCTTCTTGGTGAAGATAATTAAAAAATATTTGTCGCACTAGACATTCCGTGTTTTGCTGCATGATGCAGTTTCCAATGCGCAAGAGATCTCCGTAGGGAAGCATACTAGGTCCACTTTTGTTCAACCTTTTAACCTCTGACAAACTCCCGCTCCCTAAAACTGGGTCTATGTCGTTGTATGCCGATAATACTGCAGTCGTCCACAATGATATTGTAACAAGAGCGCTTACAGCAAAACAGCAGCGAAGCCTGAATTTTCTGTCAGAGTACTTCACCGAATGGAAGACCTGTATCAACGCAGCAAAGACCCAGGTCATCCTATTCCCACACTTAAATTCTCCTAGACTTGTTCCTCCTGAGGATTGTAAAATAAGCCTGAACAACACAACAGTGGAATGGACCAAATCAGCTGACTACGTTGGCGTTTCCCTAGACGGCAAGCTGATTTTCAGGGAGCAGGTAGACGAAACTGTCACAAAGTGTAACGTTCTGTAGCGACTGTACCAATTGATCAACATTTTTTGCCCTGCTACAAAACTCGGGGGGAAGGGGGGGGCAGGTCGAGATTTCCACGTTTAGTCGAGATAGAGTTTGTGATGAAACAACTGTTCTTGAGGCTTCCGTTGTGCATCAACGTGATGACGAACAAGACTGGATTGGAGCTGAGTTGCTGGAATTGACAAATGTTATCGGAAGGGAGAAGATCCAATTTTAATGCATACTTGCTTTTGCGATAACGGGTGGGAAGACCCCTTCTCCAAACTCATACACAGGGCCGGGATGGCTGAAGGTCGCTAGCAGGAGTGGCTCGACTGTGACGAGAGGATAAGGTGCTTCCTAGAGGCAATGGCAATGGAGCTTCCAAAAAAAATCATTTTGTTGCAAACTGGATGGACCAGTTCAGCACAGGTGCATAATTGGAATTTCGGAAGAGTACGAGGAAGTAGCGATAGTGTTGGTTGCAAGTTCTCCATCAGCAAGTGCCGTTATTTTGAAAATCCGTTCTCGAAATAGTGGTAATTCAGGCAATGTTTCAGTATCCAACGATTATCGTTTGCGTGAAGGGACAAGGCCAACTTTTAAGGAGACGAAAGAAAGCAATTCAATACTTTTGCCTATCGGCACGAGCTTAACCATGGTTGGATCGATGTGGATATTCAGGTTGCCTTTCGTCATCACCTATACTGCTTCCAATATTGTTCTGCGTTTTTTTTTTGCTGCCCACGCAACAACTTTCTGAAGGGAAATCATTTGACTTGATCACACGGGTGCGTTTTATACCCCTTAGCTGATCGTTTACAGGCCAACGTGTACTTGTTGCTGGTGAGGAACTGATGGTGGGTTTTGAGTGTAGCTGCTGTATTACCGTGCGTAGATCAGCAATTGCAGCCGTAAGCGCGGTAATGGGGGACTTTTCATCGGCTTGATATGAAATCGAAAGTGAGAGTTTTCAAAGAGCTCGGTATATCCATTGCACATCCAAAAAAGATTTTTCCTGTATGATGTGAAGTACGATTGCCCGTGTTACACCTGAGCATGCGTTCATATCATGGAATTCCAGGCATTACTTCCGAGCATTTACCACAGTTTTTCGCCATCCTGATGCTAGTCCTTATCAATCAGGTAAAATCACACGAGTGGTAGCATACAAGTGAGTGTTTCCGATAATGGCCGACAGATGTCAATTCAGCGGAAAAAAATACGAGGGGAACAATAGGCTTTTGTTCTGTAGCAAACTAAATAAAACACAAGCCACTCGCCACCGGAACGTCCCACAAATGGTCGAACGCACATAAATACTTTACAGTTTGTTAACGGGACACAAAAGAACGAAAAATTATTTTGTTTTGTTTTCAGTAACACATAGAAAACGAATACAAATACCAGGATCGAGTATACCATACAAATGCACGATAAAGAGCAATGATTTTGCGGTCTTGCTTTGTCTCCCATAGCACAATCGGGCGGGTCGTGGCGATAAGGGCGGACAAACCCTTGTCCGAACCACCAGTTTGTCTTGCGTGTTTTACAGAGTGGCAAAGGTTGTCTGGCAGTGTTGTTCGAGGGGCGAATCACTTATGCATTTTCGATTCAGCTTCACGTATTAAGAAGTGCATTTAGGCATTTTTCGAACATTTTCTAACGCATTGATGCACTTTAGTACGCATTAATTGCATATTTTTGAGCACATTTGATTTATTTGTGCATTTTTTAGTGCATTGAATGCACTGATGTACTTTTCAACGCATTTGTTCAAAATGCATACACATTTTCGATTCAGTTAAATATGTAATGATTTGCCCCTCGGTGTTGTTTGTATCTCTTATATAGTTTAAATAACCTATTTGTGCATATTTGCCAATGTACGTATGTTCTGGTATCTGGTATATGACGTATGTGATTTGTGTTGGAAGATTGCTTGTTTTTGGTTCCGCTATAAACATGGACATAAAACAAAAGCTAGTAGTAGATTTATTTTTGAAGAAATTTAGACCGTGCGGGATCTTGAAATGACTTAGACGCATCGGTGTGAACGAGAGTTACGCGGTTACTCCAGGAATGGGGGAGCTGGGTCGTTGAACGGCTTTTTTCTGTCATTCACATCACGCACCAAGGACCTGACATTACACCTGAATCGTCCCACAGACAATTCGAAAGTGAAGAAAACCGAAAACCAACAATGTTTCCGAACTCTTTTTGGGGAAACTCCAAAAAGGCGAGGATTGATGGATTGAAAAAAAAAATGAACATCACAAATAGTAGAGGAAATGCTTTATCTTAGGGCTGGGCTCGGTGACTAACTATGCCTGCCACCAATTTCCTAACTAAACATATTTATTCACTGTGACGTCACACTATGGGGTACTTGCTGTGTTGGTGTTGCATGCTGTTGATGTTGCGTGCTGTTGATGTTGCAGTCTGTTAATGATTCATGCTGCGGATACTCAACCAGTTGATGATTCTCTCTGCTGCTGATATTCCCGTTGGTGATGGTGTTTTGGTTGCGAAAACTGTTTTAGCTGCAGTTGCGCCCAAGTAACAATTCAAATGCAAATTGGTTTTATTCATGTTTTATGGTAGTTTTATCAAAGCATTATGGGGATCATCTGGTTTTATCAGGGCATTTACCAAGTTAAGGTGATTTTAATTGATTAACAGTTCTTAAGAGTGATTAAAGAACACTTGAAGAAACCTCCATAAAACTACATCATTTATAAGTGTAATTCACCTTATAAGTAATTTTATAAGATACTTGAGTCCCCTCTCAAGACATCGATTCGCAACTTTCATAAAGCCTGATAAAAGTTTTGAAAAAAATTTTATGACATTCTTCTTTAAGATAAATGTATCTTGAAAAATGCTGCCATAAAACGCTCTTAGAACCATTTGGTTTCGAATAAGAGCACATACTCTTGAGAAAGAACATTATGTGAAAAATAAACAAACTGGACAATGGACGCCCATATGTGAAAGAAAATATAAAAAATAGTGGATCGTTCAAGCGGAAATTCAATAAAAACCTATCCAATATATTGAATACTCCTTCATCTCAGACACCAACGACAATTTTTCTACTTTCGCTAGATTCCATTGGATTCGCAGCCTACTGAGACTAACTTATCAGAAGGGTCTATGCGTTATGCGTCCTATTTTTTTTTTAACGAATCAAATTAAATGGTGCAATGTGTCGCCAGTTGAAAACCGAGAATCATAACTCATGATTATTGATTTTATGCTAGTTGTGCAAGTTAAACCTAACGTCCCAGGTAGTGCATTATCGCCATGCGTTATCGTATGTCCACCACCGTTAAATCTAAAGTCGGAAGTGGTGCGCTGGAATTGCTCAGTGATCTACTACACAGCGCACTTCATCCGACGTTAGGTTTAGCATATAGATCAAGAGGAAAAATCATTTTTCGCTCAACTGATGTTTCCGCCTTCCAGGCAATATTTATTAGCTGTTATTCTTCCCAAAACCATGGTTAGCATATTCCAGTTAAATTTTCTTTTTGTTTTTTTTTTTTTTGTTTTTTATCGACTTTAAGGTGGATGTAGCAGTGGCGGTGGCTTTCGTTGGTGTCGCCATGCCGTTTGGATGATAGCAACGGAAACGCATCCGGAAAATGGCGGATGATGCGATTGTTAGGTAGTGCAGTCCTCAGTCTTGAACACCTCCGAAATAGTAAAAATGAAAGAAGGAATAAGAAATAAAAAAAAGTATTTTCCATTTACACTGATAGGCAAAATAAAGTGCCCACCTCATCGTTTTTGCAATTTCTCTCATTTACTTGGTTCAAATTACAGTAAACACACTGTATTTATTTTATTATCTTATTTTTTTAAATTCTTTTTAAGTTTCACTTATGGAATACTGTAAAAAAATAAAGAAGTTTTACTTAAAGAAAAAAAATCAATTTGTGTTGAAAAAAAAATTGAAGTAAAATAAAAGCATTTCAATAATTGATGTGTCCTCCTTTGCCCTTTGGCCTGCAGGCGCTTCGACATGCTCTCGACCAGGTTCTTTAGGTGCTGTGGATCTAGCTCTTCCCAGGCGCGTTCCAGGGCTTCAAAATAGTTATTTTTATTGGTAACACCAGTTTTGTCAACCCTGGCATCGAGAATCGCCCACAAATTCTCGAAGGGATTGAGGTCCGGGCTTTGTGGAGGCCATTCCAGCGGTTTGATCCGACAAGACTGGAAGAAAGACTTGGTCTTCTTGGCAGTATGCTTCGGGTCGTTGTCCTGCTGGAATACGAACTTCTCTTCAAGGCCCGTCTGGATCAGCGAAACCTCCAGATTTTCTCGCAGGATGTTGATGTAAGAATCTGCCGTCATTATCCCGTCGATTTTCACAATGCTTCCCACTCCATCCCACGAAAAACACCCCCAGACCATCACATTTCCTCCTCCATGCTTCATCGTGTCTTGGATGTGGCGCTCCTGAAGCTCCTCTCCCGATCTGCACCAAACACGAACCCGCCGCTTTCGGTTGAACAGCTCGAATTTTGATTCGTCCGTCCAGGAACCGTTTTCCAGAACTCTAGGGGCTTATCAGCATGCTCCTTAGCAAACTTAAGCCGTTTGGCTTTGTTTGCCTTGCTGATAAATGGGCGCTTCCGGGCAAGTTTGCTATTCAACCCCTGTGCTACGAGACGGTGACGAACAGTTCCACCGGAAACTGATAACTGAAGGGTTTCCTGGATCTCGCGGACAGTTACCTTCGGGTTCTTCTTGACTTCGCGCATGATCTTGGTGTCCGTTCTCGCATCCGTTTTCCGCTTCCTGCCTCTGACAGGGCGATCCAACACTGATCCAAACGTTTTAAGCTTCAGAAGAATTTTGCCAACCGCTGCCTTACTGATACTGTACTTCTTAGCGATAGCCCGGTGCGATTCGCCGTTTTGCACATCACGAACGACCAATTTTCGGATACACAAGGGAATTGCTTTCGAAAGCACTGCGTTCTTCATTTTTTTCAATTGAATCAAATGCGATCACGTATACAAATGCACCAGGTTGAGCCGGTTGCTTCAAAAGATGTCAAAATATCAAAACATAAACAATCGAGGGGTCTTCCAATGGAAACTTATCGAAAACATATCGACTTTTGAAGTGGGCTCTTTATTTTGTCACTGTTTTTTTCAACACAAATTGATTTTGTTTTTCTTTAAGTAAAACTCCTTTTTTTCAGTATTCCATAAGTGAAACTTTAAAAGAATATAAAAAATAAAATAAGAAAAAAACTACACTGTGTTTACATTAATTTGAACCAAGTAAATGAGAGAAATTGAAAAAACGAAGAGGTGGGCACTTTATTTTGCCTATCAGTGTAATTCCAACTATCTTTGCTTATCTTGACAGATACGCGTATTTCGTCTAAAATGTGCAGACTTCTTCAGTGTCGTGTACTAATAACTCGACTTTTTCTTCGCATTTCTAGTTACAGGTATTCCATAAAACAGCTCAAACACTCTAGGATTCAAGAAAAAAGGCCCCTTTTTGGGACCAGTGCCCCAATTAGTACACCAATGTGACGTCACTAAAACTCTCTAGACTCACCAACCGGATACAAACACAGAAAAAAAAATAATAAATTTTAACAAGCGCGTAAAATATTCCAAGCCAGAGGAGGCGTAAACAACGAAATTGTTTGCAATCTTCCATGCGCAGTACAACAATGTTTTCAATCTTTCATACAACAGGCTGGATTCAGGCATTATCTGGCTAAAATTTTCATGATATATCCCATTTGTAGTTTACTTTGATGTGTTCTCAGAACGATTAGTTATTTTCCATTTTAGCAACGGCTTTTCCAATTTTCCGCACAAAACTTCAATGTTTGTAGGATTGTACTTTCTTTTGTTTTTAACTTTTTGTTGAATGGACAAAAATTGATGTAAATTTTGGTTAAATTAGTACACTAGAGTGTAATGTTTACATGTGCAAAACATCGTCACAATTTGACAAGTGGTTATCGAGATGGCTTCAAATCAACAAGTGCTTCAGCAAATATGGGCGCTGTTGTTGAAAATCCAGGCTAGTCCCACAGGTGGATCACGAACAGTTGGGAATCGACAATTCGAAAGTGTCCCGTGTGATAAGCTCGTCCAAGAAGATCAAGATGACCCAGCGGCGAGCTGGTAGCGGAAGAAAAGCTGACTGACTGAGCTGAAAGACGACTGACCCCGTGAACGCAAGGAATTTGTAGAATTACTTCAAGCGCTTACTTCAAGCATCAATTCTTCTGTCGGTTTCTTCCAGCAGACAATGAAGCCGGCCGGACTTCACATCTTGAATGTAAGGAAGGCACCTAACCGAATCGATAAACGAAAAACGGTGGCCGAATCCTGCGCCAGGAAGCTGTACCGCGAGTGGTTGGTGCAGCCAAATGCATCGTAATGAACGACGAGACGTACATTAGAGCGGACGCCAAGCAGATATCAGGTATGGAGTTTTTCATCGGCAAACCCCGCCTGAATATTTCGGAGAAATTCCGGAAGAAGAAGGTCGACAAGTTTGCCAAGAAATAGTTGTTGTGGCAGGCGATCTGTGGGTGCGGCAAATTCAGTAAGCCGTTCATAATGACCGGCACCATCAACGGACAAATTAATAATGAAGCATGCCTCCAGAAGCGCCTGCTGCCCTTCCTTGCGCGAAACCGGTGATGTAGCGTTACGAAGCCAGCGATGTTGTTTTGGTGCCGAAGGAGGCAAATCCGCCAAACTTTGCGCAATAGAAAAATTCTGGGCGACTAGGAGAGGCATGCTCCGGAAAGAAGGGAAGGTCTTCAAAACCGACAAAGATTTGAAGAAAGAGTGGATGAAAGGGTGTCAAAAGGTGGCACAAGTGTTGCACAGTTAAATCCAAGGTACGGGCATTTAGCCTAGAAGAAGAGGTTGAATCAACTGACTTTTGCAAAACATAATCTAATATGTAAAGACTGGACTCGGAATAAATGAGACACTCAAAAAATGATCACCAAAAATTCATTTTAAATCGGATACTTCTCAAATTTTTAGGGATTAAATAACTATACATTAGCTATGTTTGGGAATATTTTTTTATTGAATTTCCTCTCCCATGCTGAATGCTCGTACATTTCTCTTAACACTGTTCATGTGATCTTGGGCGAGGCTTTGTCCATCTTCCGTACACAATTTCTCCCAGTTTTCTTCAAAGCTTCATCGGTTTTGAATAGACGCGAGCTAGGTAGCTCAGTGGTTACCCGTTCTGCTTACTGAGCAGATCGGGTCGGGAGTTCAATCCCAGGCCTGTCCCCTTCTGCTTGCCATTTTTCACTTGCCTCTTTCTATCACCACTAGATTTGAAATAAAAGCAGATTACTGCGCTCTCTTCATTGATTGCTTCACTTACCACAGTGCATCCATGATCCGAAAAATAAACCTGCCTCACTAACACAACTATCCTTCCTTGGCAATTGTAGAGATGCAGTTGAGGTCACGGTCTCTAATAACAACGATTGTCAAACTAATCATCCTTCTTCTCCCTCCCCAAAGACCGTGAGGACGTGGTCGGCGCCGGTACTGATCTATCAATAAAATTAGTGAACTTGTACATTGAAGATGTAAGCTACTCTCAAGTTCCATCTATGTGGTTCTCTGTGCAATTACACTAGTTCTGATCAGTAAAGGAGTAGCAACTACGATATTGCAGATTTGTATTTTTTTTAAAAAAAAGCTTCATTGGTTTTGAAGGTTTTTCCGCTTTTTTCAACTTCTTCTTCATTATCGCCCAAAACCTTTCGATCGGACAGCCAAGTTCTCTGGCGTATTTGGCGGGTTCACCTCCTTCGGGACCACATAACCACCCTTCGCTTCGTACCAATCCATTCGCAGGCTTTGCGTAATGGTACAAAGCGAGATCCGGCCAGATCAGCGTGGACCACGGTGAGAGCGTGAGAAGGGCAGCAAGCGCTTCTGCTAGCATTCCTCTCGATAAATCTGCCCGTTTATGGTGCCGGTTGTAACGAACGGCTTGCTGTACCGTCCGCACTCACAGATCGCCTGCCAGAACAGGTACTTCTTCGCGAATTTGTCCATCTTTCTTCGAGACTTTTCCGGAACCTCCATGCGGGACGTACCGACAAAAAACTCAAGGCCGGGGATTTGTTTCGGTGTCCGCCTTGATATATGTATCGAGACAGCCTCGGCTTGATCAGCCACTTACGGTACAGCTTCCTGCACGCACTCTGGCCACCGTGTTTTGCTTGTCAGTCCGGTTTGGCGTCTTCCTGACCTTAAAAACACGTAGCTCAGCCCGCTTCATGGTCTGCTGGACGAACCACTTCGACGTATTGACCTTTTTGGCCACGTCTCGGGTGGAAAGGTGCGGGTTATTCTTAAAGTACTGCCTTATCTTCCACGCCTTCTGGGTATTCCGTTTTCGATTTCGGCCCTTCAGCGCGCTTCAGCCGCCGCTTCCAGCGCTGCTCGAGTCTGCGTCTCCCGGAACATCTCCACAACGCAGAACACGGTGGAATGGTGGATGCACTCCAAGCCTTTTGCAGATCCATCTGTGCGACTGACCATCGATTTAATTTTACCCACGCGATAAAAAGTTACACCCAAATCAAAGTGTCGCATTTTTTCCTAGTCCAATCTTTATTTCCTGAGAGTTTCAAAAATATCCGACTTAAAATGCATTTTTGGTGATTACTTTTGTCTGCTGTACAATGCCGGTAAAAACACACAAAAAAATGTCTAGCTCTCATTGAAAGTATGCTCCCACTTCAAGAACAAATTTGAACAAGACCTAATATGTAAGCGCAAACTACATTCGAGAATAGCCACCTCAATCGTAACAAGCTATACAGCTTGTCTCTTTTATGAGATTATATCAAATTACACCAGATTTGAGCGCACTAAAAAGAAACTTTCATCAGAGCCATTTGATTTGAATGTTTACTTTGACGCCCCTCTCCGAACGCAATCACATAAATAGATATATCTGGCTTTGACAGCTTCAACCCTTTACCACCTTCCTGATTTACACTTTCCGGGTAAAAGTGGCATCATATTTCCAGCTATCAGATCTTTATGGTTTTGTTTGCACTTTTCACTTCAAACCCTCTCTCTCACTCCTTTAACTTAGATGATATCCTCGAAGAAAAGGGGTTTGCATCCAACGTGACTTCCGAAAGTGACACAAATTGGTTAACCAAATATTGGTCTGCTCATTATAAATTCGGTGCTTGATTTGATGACACGTCATCCGCTGGATGTGCGTCCCGACGTAAACGGAAAAGACAAGAGGCACGAAAGAGGTATTTTTAATTAAGAACAGTTCCGCAGCATGACCAGGGCGACCGCCTTGTAGGCGGAAATGTCAACCCATCATTGCGGAACAAATATTATCGGAGCTCTCGCGGGGTAATCAGATCTGTGCTTTACGATTCCGTCGCCTTGAATGGGCCATCCGGGTGCGTTGCGGCGCCGCCAACGACGATACGATGGTCGAATTTAACAGTTTTTATACTGCTGCAACCATTCACACGGGTGGTTGAAATCGTAATTAAAAGTTGTCAATCCAATTCCTGCTTGCCTGTTCCGGGTGTCGGTGCTGATGGTGGGATGTAAACTGAGATTGTAAGACAAAGCCGCATGACATTTCCGCGCATTTTTCCGGCACCATTGAAAATGGGCATGACGTTTTCCCTTCGTTGCGATAGGATTCGAGTGGGTGAAGAAACTTTTATTCGAAAGGTTTTAAAGGAATGAATAAGCCCATAAAAATTACGATACCTAGTTCGAGGTTTGAAATAATTCTTGGAATGTCCCTTTTTATGGGGGGCAACGCCAAGGGCAACGCAGTACTGAGCTAAACTTGGACTACCATGATACTAATGCAAAATTGCACAGTATCAAACAGATCTCAGTCAAAAACTGTTGGAGAGAAGTAGGGACGCCACAAAGTGAACAAAAATATATATATTTTGAATTAACAAGTAGAAGTATACCATGTCTAGGGAACCAACATTTACACCGCACATGCCACATGCCAGGCTCTGTGAAAGAAAGGAAAGGTTTCAATGGGTATGATTTATTGCCAACTAAATCTGGCTTATTGAATGTATATTGATTCTGGAGAAAATCTACCAAACTCTCCAGCGACAACGGTTCTACCAATTCGTACCGTAAAGCAGAGAAACCTAATATCCCTAGAGACAATCCTGAGGACGTGCAACAATGGGATTGAAAAAGAAAAAGAAGACAATCTATTTACTGATAAGCTCTCGTGCGAAAGGAGTAAACAAATGGCTTGTATTTAGCATTTTTGGCAGATAAATAATATTCGGGATTTGTTTTCAATTCCTTCTGCGTCTACCGACCGTCCTTTTGTTTCGTGTACTTTGCTGTCCAAAAAGAGCTTGGATTTTCAATGAAATGTAGAACTAGTTTTGGCGTTTAAAAGAAATTGATCTG